>CAEGAE010093289.1:0-24823 GCA_903067095.1 Girardinus metallicus | reverse complement strand
CACACTGACCAACCAGCCATCATCCTTCTCCTCACCTTCCTACCTCCCATATTGGAACTGGGATGGTTATATAGTGTTATGGTGGCTCTGATTTATTCTTTCTGCAGACTTTTGTTCATGGTTATTTTTTGTTGAGGCATTGCATCTTAGGACAGTTGTTCCCTCTGGTTTTGGATGACATACAGTTGGAAGTTTTTTGCTCTTTCTCTTTTAGTTTTGGGCTGTTGGTATGATGCGTATCCATGGCAATATGTTTTTAGGTTTGGGCAGTTGGTATGATGCGTATCCATGGCAATATGTTTTTAGGTTTGGGCAGTTGGTATGATGCGTATCCATGGCAATACGTTTTTAGGTTTGGGCAGTTGGTATGATGCGTATCCATGGCAATATGTTTTTAGGTTTGGGCAGTTGGTATGATGCGTATCCATGGCAATACGTTTTTAGGTTTGGGCAGTTGATATGATGTGTATCCATGGCAATACGTTTTTAAATTTGGGTCGTTTGCATGATGCATATCCATGGCAACACGTTTTTAGGTTTGGGCAGTTGGTTAGATACGTATCCGTGGCAATACTTTAAGTTTATTTTTACAACTGGGAGACGCTAATCATCATCTCAAAAGCTCAAATAGTGAACTAACTACTGCCAGCTGAACTACAACCACAAAACTCCTGAGACTTGAAAAGAAGGCTTTGTGGATGCAGAGCAGAGAAAATGTCTTCCATAGTTTGTAATGGGCAAGAATCAAATCCTTCTTCTTAACAGTCACAGTGACGTTATTAGCCGGTGAACTGACACGGTGAAGCTACCAATATCAGGAGCTCACCAAGAAGCTAACAGAAACACTGAAGAGAAGAAGAGCTGCCATTCATACAGTTGCAGCATGTTTTAATGTTATACAATTTTTAGCAGTTGCTCAAAGTCTAAACTGGTATTGTTGTGCATTTAATCTGTAAGGTTTACCTTCGAGCAAATGCCGCCAAAGAATTCGTAGCGGCGTAGCTCCCCTCTTTTGTAAAAATTTCCATCTGCGCCCCCTGCCGTTCTCTGAATGCCCTCCAGGGGGTGATACCACCCCGCTTTGAGAAACGCTAATTTAGAGAAACCCAATCTTCTCACTAAATTGATTACATTTATGTGACATTATCAGCCAATTTCTGTTAACGTTTCTCATCCAAAAAAGGTTTTAGGAGGAAAAAATTGTTTTCTAACAGAGTGTATTAATTAAATGTTTCAAACTTGGATTTCTGTAAATTGAATAATAAACACTAATAGAGGTAAGTACATGTGAATTGAACATTGCGTCTTCATTGTGTAAAATTCTCCATCTCTTTTCTGTCCTGATGGAATCTCTCCTCCTGCTCATCACTCATTGATCCAGATTCTCAGGAAACCGATTCTCAGGATCGGTTTCCTGAGAATACGATTCTTAGGAGCTCCATCAAAATAGAGCATCATCAATTTTGATGCTCATGTTGCATCTATAGCTCAGAAAGTTGATGTGATTGACCCAAACCAATGTCTTTTCAAATCGAAATTACCCTAAAACATTTGACTAGTGTTACTGTTCATGCACCGCTGAACAAACTAAATGAGGATTTTTCTGATTAATTTACAGTCCAGTTCAGTCTGAAGAGCGTCTTTGACTTCATCGATTTTTCAGACTTTAAGATAAGCATCCAACAGAAAAATATTTCTAATTCTATTTTCCAGTCCACTTAAAACTGATAAGTGACCAGGACTACAGTGAGTTATTATCTTTTTGTTCTGTAAGTTCTTCTTATCTTGCTGAATACAACAGAAAGAATGCCTTGAAAAAGAAAGACTTTCTGAAAGCCTAATGAGGCAGGAAAAATGAAGACCGTCAACTTCTTTTATTCTCACATGGCTGTCATGGTATTGTGCTCAATATGTGAAGCAGGTATAATTTTCTGGGTGCACTGGACTATAATTAATCCCCATTTGTCAGTCAAGTGGACATAAAGACGGTAAATCATTGCAGCCTGTCCTGCCTGGCAGCTACAGTGGGACGGATCGCATCCATATTTTTGAGTTGTGGAAGACTTTCGCCCATCAAAGACGAGACTGATAAGATGAACTGACGAGGTCATCATTGTTCTAAAGGAATATTTGCAGACATAATGTTTAATATCAAATCTATCAAACCATGCCCTGTTTGCACCCTTAAAATAAAATTTTAAATTATGTTCCATCCATCCATCCATCCATTTTCTGTTCACCCTTGTCCCTTAATGGGGTCGGGATAAATTATGTTTTTATTTATTTTACCATTGGATATATCAGTTAGAGAATCATCCATCCATTTGTACACCTTTGTCCCTTAGTGGGGTCAGGAGGTGCTGGTGCCTATCTCAAGCTAACGTTCCAGGCGAGAGGCGGGGTTCACTCCGGACAGGTCGCAGGGCAACACAGAGACAGACAGGACAAACAACCATGCACACGCACACTCACGCCTAGGGAGAAGTTAGAGAGACATGACAGTCATGTTTTTGGACTGTGGGGGGAAGCTGGAGTACCCAGAGAGAGCCCACGCATGCACAGGGAGAACATGCAAACTCCATGCAGAAAGATCCTGGGCTGGGAATCGAACCCAGAACCTTCTTGCTGCAAGGCAAGGCAACAGCTCTACCAACTGCGCCACTGTGCATCCCAATTAGATAACTTGGTAGCTAGAAATAAAATACATACTGCCCCTCATCATAGGATTTTATTGTACAGAGGTCCCTGGAGAAAGGAACAAAAGATCCACAGCATTACATACACCACCGCACAGCAAAGACAGAAATCAGTCATTTGATGAGGTTTCTCCAAAATGGTTAATACGACAAAATCTGAAAGATCAGTGAGGCTGTGAAGAGACCGACAGCACTGGTCGTCTTCTACTAGCGACAAAAATCTCCTTTATTCTCAGAAGCTGCGTTTCCATTACAAACCTACTAAAATCTTTGTTGATTTTCCTCTAAAGTGGGAAAAACACATCTTCGCAATCTCCATTAAAAAAGAAGCGCAGGTGAAAGAGTTTGTTCACATGAGAAGTCAGTGAAAACCACGCAGCGCCATGATCCTCCAACCACTTCCTGTCGTCTTCTTTGTTTTTTCCTGTATTAGTAACATCCGGTTGTTGGTCATGTGACTCGTTTTATGCAAAAAAAGTGTTCCAATTGCAGTTTTGCCAAACACACTGATTTCAATGCAGCCTATTTGTTCTCCTCATTCTAGAGGAAAATCATTTTTTTTGAAAATGTGTTTAGTTTTTGGGGGTTTTTTAAGTCATTGTGTTTCCAATGACCAAATTTGTTTTTGTAATTCCAATTTGCACAATTTGAAGATGTATGGAAACACAGCTAGTGACAAAAATCCTTCTACCCAAAGAAAACATCCAGGAAAAATCTTCTGAAACACTCGGTATGTTGTTTTTTTTTTTTGTTTGTTTTTTTTGCAGGTTTATTTTCACATTAGATGGTTAATATATGACCCATCTTTGTTATACAAGTCAGTTAAATCCATCCTCAACACTCATGCAATCATTGTACATTTAAAGAAATTGTTTTATTCTAAAAAACTGAGAGCTCACTGTTTTATTTCAAGTTCATTGATCTACTTGGTCAGAGAAAGTAATAGAATTTCTATGGGACCATCTGTCCTGTAAATGTTGTACTATTGTCAGTCAAGCTTGTTTGACAATAGTAAAAACAATTTTTCCTTTCAATTTTTTAAGCGCCAGGTAGCACCTGTAGTTCACTTGACTCTTGAAACTTGACAAAGTTACCAAATAATTAACACAACTCACTGTTGTAATTTTATCTTTCACGAACTCAGACATCTAAATTTAAGATCTGAAACTTGGAAGACTTCTTTGACATAAAAAGTAAAAGTTAGTAGACACAACTAACTGTGGCCCAAATGTTTTACAGTGTGGATCTATCTGCAGAAGCAGCTCAGGAAAACAGACCGATCTCCTGAAGACATCCTTTAACGTTATTAAACCCATTAACTTGCAAATAACCGCCTCTGTTCCTCTGGCCTTGATCAACTGTATCAAGTAGCACTTTGTCTTTGTGAGATTTACAAACTGCGGAAAAAAAAGTTTAAAAAGCTGGAGCAGCAAAACAACCACAAGGAGAAGAAGATATCGAAGTTTTCACTTCAGTATTATCTCACAAAAAATGACTTCATTCCTCTGTAAGAGCGACACTCACGTGAAGCGCCTGGTGGGGGAAGAGGACACAGGACAGATGGAGATACATTATAGAGATAATGTAACCAAGACTTTGATTAAGCTCCGAGAACTAAAAGCCATTCAAGTAGCAGATATAAACAAAGCAGAACATCTAAATGTGTATGTTTGGTGTAACAAATGAGGAAGTCACCACAGCAAAAATAAAATACCATTCAGGTTGAGTGAACTGAGACGGGATAAACAGGCAGCATAAACAGAAAGACCTCAGCAGGAAGGACTGAAAAACAGAACCCTATACAGCAGAGATGATGTCTCTAGTCCCACATTTAGACTCCAGTTTAACTTAAATCGCAAACTTGAAACTTGTCGGTGCAAAAAGAAGAGCCTCTCGGTTTGAGTTTCATGAACAATCTTAGTCTGGTACGATCAGGGTTCAACGTATTCTCTAAAATAATGTAACCTGTTTATGTTAGGTGCAGTTTAACAATAAGGAAAGCTGCTTCACTGAACACAATTACCAGTTTCTAATGGGGTAATATGGAGAGAAAATAGTCCCAAAATACCTCTATGTGTGTGCAATACTGGATTTGTAATCTGTGTAAGCATCTTTGTGTGTAACTTCACAAAGTTGTATTTGTGAAACATGATTTGGAAACAATGAAAAAGAATGTGATTAACTCATTGCACTTGTGAATATGTGGTCAAATGCATACACTAATATTAAGAAATTATGAATACAAAATAAAAGTAAACACACAGTTACAATTTCTACAAACATTAAATTTCGACACACAGATTTTTTTAACGTCAGCCACACAAATCTGCCAATTCCAAATTCGAACCTTCTACGCCTACAAATGTTAAATAAGTACACGAGTCGCCTGATACACACAGACAAAGCTGCATTTACGCACAGATCCGGTTACGAATGCACGAGGCTTTTTGAGAGTCATTTCAAGCTTCCAACGGCCTCAGATTTGTGTGTAAGTGGTGCGTTTAAGTGCTGGTGGAAATTTTGTTTGGAGTTAAATATTACACTTTATGAAGGTACCCAGACAAAAATCAGAATATGATTTGAATTCATGACCTAACACAACACAGCAATAGCCACACATTCGCCACAGCAGCTGAGGGAAGTAAGTTAAAGTAGCACTACTTCAATATATTTTTACTGAGGTAGAAGTAAAAAGTAGTTGCACAAAAAACACTCTAGTGGAAGTAAAGGTACTTAAGTGGTTTTTGTACAAAATGATGATGACAGAAAATATTCAATTCTATGCTTTTAAGATTAACATAAAGAATGGGTGTAAAGAAAATAACAAAAAGAAAAGAAATTCAGGCAACAGAAACACAATTCAAAGTATAATTTGCATTACAGCATGGACATTTTAAAATGCTTACAAAAAGTTGTGTTTTTATGTTAGTGCAAAGTACTGTTTAATAATTTAGTCTCCAAATCTCACAGTAAATTCAGCAGCAGCAATGACGACTGTGCACTCAGAAGAGGTCCCTTCATTTTTAACATAACCAAATGTGATTGAACAAACCACAAGGTGGGCAATATGCATAATAATAATAACAACAACACTAATAACAGTTCAGACAGATGGATATGGTAGCATCAAACTCATGGAGGTGACAGAATGTTCCCAAACCCTTGTGAGTGTTTAGTGACAGCTTCATGTCTAAGGCCGCTGGCTGCTCACCTGCTGGTCCAGAGTAAACAGCAAGCAGCTTTGCAGAGGAGAATTCCCCGTAAATATTATGGTTATATAGTCAGAGCTGAAAGTTCAATATTTGGAGAGCGCAGTGGCACAATGTGCAGGACTGCACTTCCTTCCATTCATAAGCAGCAGCAAAGCAGCTCTTTAGCTGTAAGACAGCAGAGATCAGTGGAAGGAAAAGTCAGTTTCTCCATCAGAATAAAGTCCTGCAAGAAAAAAGTTTTTAAAAATAATATTATTTTGACTAGTCTCAAAATATTACTACTTTATTCTCATAATACTATAACTTTATTGTCATATCATTTCAATTCTAGTCTTGTACAACTTTATTCTAGTAATATCATGACTTTATTCTCATATTATTTCAACCTTATTTTTGTAATGTGACTTTATTGTCATATTATTTTGACTTAAGTTTCGTGATTTATTTTTTTCTTTCTTATCATTAGTATGGCTCTAATTCTCCATCATGCTGAAACACATCGTGTCAGTATTCATTTTGCAACCAAATTTCTCCTCAACTACAAATAACTAAAACATTTTTGTGTTTAGAAAAGCGAGGTGCGTCTCCTTTGTGTTCTGAAAATCAGAATTTGCAGCTGGAACGTGACGCTCTTCTTCAGATGAAAGGAAATCAGCTCAGTTTTGTAGCCGTCCTTCAGTTGCGACGTCTCCTACCTTAACTCCATTACGCAGTTGTCAAGCAGGGGGATGAAGACAGAGACGTGGGAGTGATCAGGAGACAGCATAACCTTGAGGAGGCTTCATCAGTCGCTTTGCAGAGCGCTGCTTTTAAAAACTTGCTGCTCGTTGCTCACAAATTATACTGCCAGACCAGACAATTTGTCAGACAAGCTTAGAAAGTCAAACAAACAGAACTCCACTAATGTCCTCTTATAAATATTTTTATGCTGGCTTTGGTACGGTCATCTGGCCATGCAGCCCAGAACGCTCAACTGAGAGCAGGAAATAAGGCAGAATTAAACAATCGGGAATAAGAGGATCCAGAACATTGATGGAGGATGATTTTACCTTCAACTGCAACTAAAAATCCATGTTTCTCATGTGTTCAAATACGACCGGCTCACAGAAGTTACAGCCATATTAAAAATGACCTTGAAAGTTTACAAGGTTTTTATGTTAATCAAAGTAAGCGTGTAACCCTGGAGGTTAAATAAAAGATGACAGATGGCTGTGTCGTAAAGCAGGGTTTGAGTCAGGTCAACGTTTGGTGTTTTGTTCACAGGGAGAAAATTAAACTGGGAAGGGAAGAAACTACAGACTGTGGTTACAAAACGGGAGCGAAGCGGCAACTTGACCCAGTGACCAGGAGAAAGGTTCTAAAACTTTCACTTTAAAGCCACTGGGTTTGGCTTTATAGAGGCAGTGTTATGTAAAATGTATTTTTTTTTTTTTAGCTTTACATCATGTTATAATGTTACACACTCATCAAAAACAAACTTGGATTGTTGCCTTGATTCTTTCATGCATGTTTGAGAAATCCTTTAGTCTCCCGTGGCAACCATTCAGTTGTGAAAAACACTAGGGTGGACCTAGCTCCGCCCTCAAGGATTCAGCTCCTCCTCAGAGATCCAGTTTCCAAGTTACCGAGCTTCCGCCTAACAGAGCACAACTCTCTCCCTGAATCCCACTCAGCTCCTTCAGACTAGCCAGCAGCAATTAGCAAACACCTGGTGGAACTGAGCATCAGCTGAGCTCATTAGGCTTCTGAGAGCAGCGTTGGTAAAAACATTAAGGTGTTAGTGGAGGAGCAATGCTGTGATGACTTCCTGAAGGCGGAGTTTCAGAAAAAGCAAGTTTCTTAAAGAGGCAGCAGCCCAATTTCAAAGGGTTTAATTACAAAATCAAATTTCTTTCAAGTCATATTTGATATATATAAGTTTTTTTTATAACAACTGAAGGTGTCATAGTCACTCGATTGTGTTATAAAATGCCACTATGTACCTTTTAAAATACACACTGCCCCTTTAAGCTATCTGAGGATTGGTAATATCAGATGAAGGCTGAACTCTGGGTCTTCTCTTTCAGGTTCCTTAGTTTGCTTTAAGTGGAAGGTATTTAAAATGTTTTACTCAGTCTGGAGGGTGCTAACAGGTGCAAAGCTAAGCAGTCATCATGCGCATAGGAAATGACAGAAGGAAGAAAAAAGAGAGAGCGGAACCTGACTTTTACGCATCAAATATTCACTTATTCCTCTGTTTCACCGTCTTTTTCTTGCCTTTTCTTCGCTTTTGTCTTACTTTCTTTCATCAAGCGCCTGTTGGAATAAGTGGCTGCTCTGGTATTCTGTCTGGTTTTCTTTGATTCTGAGAGTCTCCATCTTTTCAGACTTCAAAGAGCATCTGTTGCAATGGAACAAGTCAAAGCTCCCTCGGAAGCCTTGTCAAAACACAAGCATCACATTGTTTCTTGTCACAGTTACTTGGCCTTATCCCAATTTCCACTGATTTCTGCCGCCAGATGAACACAGAAAACTGAAAACGAAATGTAAATTTTACAAAACGGTTTGAAGAAACCTTGGTGCACAAACGGTGCTGTTAGAATAATTTTTTTATGTTTTAAAAGTGGACGGTCAAGACTGATTAGAGGCGCTGAAAAAGATTTTATGGTTGACCTTTTTTTTTTTGTCACTTTGTTCAGTTTTCAACGTGTCAGGTGTGAATGTGAAGATCTAAAATAGCCTATGGGGAAAACATAAAGCTCCCTTATTAAATCTTTATTAAATCAAGTATTGGTTGTAATATATCACATTTTGTCGATACCTAAGTTTATTTTCAAATTTGTTTAATGGAAACATGTCAGTTTTGAAAAAAGGTAATTTTTTACGAAACTGTTTTGGCACTGGTTGAAGTTTTTTTTTTTTTTTCTTTTACTAAATCAAAACTGGTCTATTTCACAAAACTGAAATGGAAATTCTTTTTTTTTTTTTTTGCATCACATAAGTCACATAGTCAATAACCAGACGTTACCACTGGTGAAAACCATGAATTATCGCATGAACAGGAAGTAGTAACAACTTATCACGTGAACAACTTTATACATGTGTGATTTTAATCCTTGAAATGAAATGAAATGGAAACACTGCAAATGTGAAATAATGACAAAGTTTTGTGCTCAGCTGTTTTCATTAATTGATAAGAAAAGGAGTGGGCAAAATGGCCTGTATGGAAGCTTTTCAATACTAAAAACCATGGCTAAAGAAATGAGTGCATCTCACATTTCACCCAAATATTTTCATTATTACCAAAATGTTGGTGTCCTCGTAAGTCTGGAAATGATCAGAAGCACAGCAAGTTCAGCTCGAAGCAAATTAGAGAGAGAAAGAAACAGAATAAAGATTTTAAAGTGACCTCATTAAAGTCTGGTCTTTGAGTTTAACCTTGCTGTACCTCCTCAAATATCCTCCAATGTGGCTGAATTAAAAAAATTGTTGCAAATATGAGTGAGCCGTATTTCTTCCACAATGTCTTAAAAGACTAATTTCCAGTAATTGCAAACGTTTTATGGCACGTAGCTGCCAAGGCTGACATAACCAGTTATCAGTTCAGGAGCAATGATTTTCACACATATGACCATGTTGGTTTGGACTTAAATTAAATAATTGTAAAACTGCTTTTTGTATTACATCAGGTTGTATTTGTCTGATATTGATATTGTCTGATAAATGTCACATTTTAGACATTTTTCACCTGGTCATTCAGAAAATTCAGAATCCAAAAAGCATGGCTGATGAAGGATAGCATCGCTGATGTGCGATCTGATCTGTGGGACGACATTTACTCTTTTCCACATCACAGACACAGTCAGATACTGTAAATGCATAACAATTTGTATTACAATGACTCCTTGTTTTTACCGTTAGGCCTACAGGACTCTGGCTTTCATCTGGCCTTCCTCCGCTCGCCTCCTGCCCAGCCTGTAGGCTCATTAAAGCTCAGCATAGACCAGCAAACACAAGAAAAAAAAAACAACAAAACATGTTAAAAGGACACTCCAAGTTCACCAGATGTCCAACTGATTTTACCAAAAAGAAACCTCTCCTTTCAAGTTTCATTCATTTTATTTTTGACATGACACATGTCATGATATTGCATTTTCTTTGTACTCAATCAAGGATTGTAAACAACTGGGGGTAGCATTATGTAACTGAGTTCGTCTACAACAGCTACCCAGCTAGCTCATACGCGGTTATAAAATGGAAACTTTGTAAAACGTCAGTAACTGACCTCTGGGTATTTTCTGTCCATTTAATTTCCATTATTGATTTTCTCAAACAATAACTGAAGATAAATATTTCACATGCAATGTAGTCATGCTTCATGTTACTAAATTTAGTTCAATTCAAAAGTACTTCCTGTATTAAATAAATAAGTTCCTCTATTTACTATTACCAGAAAGGTCTTGGCATTAGTTAATGTCTTTGTGTTCATGTTCTGTATTTATTTCTGTCTTCTGGTCTTTGTGCTTATTGGATTTATTCTTTCTGGTCAGTCCGTTCCTCTGAGTCTCATGAATCGATACTGTTGATTCATTTCCCCTCAGCCTGCCTCGTCCAACCAGCTTCACCTGGTCGTAATCAACCACCTGCCCCTTGTCTGCAGTCTCACTCCTTTCTGTTTAAACTCACTCGTTTTCATTGTACTTTGCTTGTTTCTATAGTTATGTGTGCAACTTTTCCGCGCGACCGTTCTTTGCCATCCACAGTAAGTTTTTGTTTTTCATGTTAATTGTTAAATATTTGTAATTCAACTCTGTCTGTCTCTGCATTTGGGTCTTTTCTAAGACCTACAAACCACAACACTTGTTTTATCTTCATCTTGTTTGCTCATAGTTAATACTTAGAGAGGCAGTATTATGTGTCTTCCAGGTACATAGTGTCATTTAAGTAACTATTAAGTAACTATGTTACCTTCAGTTCTTATGAAAATGCTGTATACATGAAATTTGACCTAAAAGAAATTTGACTTTGTAATTTAACATCTTAAAATTGGGCCTCTGTCTTTTTAAGAAGCTCCTGCTCTTTCTGAAACTCCGCTTTCAGGAAGTCATCACAACATCGCTCCTCTATTAACCCTTTAACGTTTTTAGTGGGTTTACACGGAGAAGTAGTAATGAGCCCAGCAGATGCTCTGTTCCTCCAGGCATTTGCTAATCGCTGCTGACTAGTCTGAAGGAGTGGGAGATTCATGGGGGATGGGCACTCTGTGAGATAGGTGCGTAGGAGTTTAGAAACTGCAGCTAGGAGCTGGGGAGAATGTAAGCAATAGCCAAGGTAAAACACTAATCAAAGAAAAGCTAGCACAACTAAGAAACTGAATACAAAAGATATAACAAAATACAAACACAGAAGAAACCATAAAACCCAAGATTATGACAAAACAAAGTACACATATTGATCTGTACGTTCAAACTAAAATAAGAATGCCCCCTCTGTAAAGTGGGACCAGCCTCACTGTAAACTTTGCACATAAAGTTGGGCCGATCTAATTGCATTTCCAGCTGGTTGCAGACCAGCAGATATCCACATTCAAGGGCATCTTTGCAATAATTTTTCAATTAGAATGAGAACTTTTCACTTATTATCTCCCAAACAAGTGTTTAAGTCATGTTTTGGTATCAGAACATGTCACAAGCTGCTTTTCGGTTTATAGAAGATGTATGTAAATGGAATAGCTTGAAAAAGTCTTTTCTGATGCAACTGAAGTCTCTCCAGAGACACATTAAAAAATTTGACTTTTTTTTTAACATGGATCATTATCTGGCCAAAGAGGAGGATTACAGTGATTTCTGTTTGACTACAAACTTTCCAATCTTGAGGGATCTCATTGAGTGTACTATTGATGGGGACTGACCCAGTTTTCCAGAAGAGTAAGGTTGAATTAACCAATGAGTATTATGGGCATTGATACATGGATCCATGCCCGCTGAACAGTTTAAGCAAGAAAAAAACGTTGAGTTTAAGTTTTAAACTTGGCAGGAATAACCAATGAAATGCATTCATTTGTTTAGCTTCAAAAGAGCCATGTAATAACTGGGAACCATAGTAACCAACCTTAACCCCACACCGCTGTACCCTTTTCGCGTTTTGTCATATTGCATCCACAAACCAGTGTAACACATGAATATTTTGCTCTTAACCGTCCCATTCTGTGTCTGATTGAATGTTGAGGTTCATCTTTATACAGTTTTTTTTTTCTTTTAAGGACTGCACTGTATTTTACCATGGTGTATTAGGGCCATTGTTGATGGAAGAGAAAAGGAGTGAACTTCTGCCAAAAATCTCAAAAAGTTTTTGATTAATCAGATATTTTCTAGGAAACCCTTGAAAATGTCCAACTTTGAAAAAAAATCAAACATTTTGAGATTGAGATTGAATTTTCTAGAAAAAGCATGGAAATTTCTGAGTTTGAAAAGTTGAAAATTTGCTAATTTTGAGATTAATTGCGAAAATTCAAAAAAACGGGAACATATCTGAGTTTCAAACAGTTGAAAACTCCTGACTTTTGAAAGTCAGAAATGACCAAGTCTTTTCAAAAGAACTTCCAAGCTTAATCTAAACATTTCAGAGTTTTTTGGCAGAAATATCCCCTTTTTTTCTCCGTACTACAGTCTTAATATGCTGTCATGGAATTTAGCTCCATTCATCTTCCCATAAACCAGCCTTCCAATCCCTGCTGAGGAAAACCATTCCCAGTGCATAATGATGAGTGCTTCATTGTGAGGATCTCGACTTTGGGGGTTTTTGCAATAATTGCAATTTCTTGTCAGACATAGTGTTTGTGTGTAGGCCAAAAAATTAAAAAAGCTTCTTCCACATTCATATTTACTGGGTTCACTAGAGCTTGTTGCAAACCACAGAGTGTCCTCCAGGTCTAGATATTGGTGTTGCAGTGGCGTTTGTAAAAACTATTTATTAATGTATTTTTCCTGGATGTTTCCTGGAAGCTGCAGAGACAGATTTTTAGATTTCTGAAATTATTTATTTTTGTCTCAAAGGCAAATTTGCGTCTGTTTGTACGTCCTGTTAGAGTGACGGACACCCAGTATCTGCGTCTGTTAAACTCCATTAGTGCAAAGTTTGCACGTAAACTTTCAGTGTTTCTCTCTGTATATTAGCTTTGTTGTTCTTTCATCAGGATAAGTAGTTAGAATTGGATGTTTTAAGGGACAGTCATGTATCAAATGAGGGTCTTTGTAGTGCCACATGGAGAGCAAATGGAAGCTGCATCAGGCAGATAAAAGTGACATCTGAAATCAGCGTCCTGTAATCAGAGCTAAAGTTGTGAGGCCTTGTCTGCTGGATATTTGTTTATAGTCTCTGGAGGGCCACTCAGGGACGGCGCTCATTTCTTCCTCATGCTCATTTTTGTCATATTGGCAGGCAGCCAGACAGTGTACCACTTTGTTGTTGTGTTTCAGTATTGACCGCTGTGTTTTTCTGTAATTTACTTCAAAACGAATCATGATTGAGTTAAATAAAAGGCTGCCAGGCTGTAATCTTCTGCAACAACTTTACCTTTCAACTTCTTTTAAATACGATATGTGTGGTTTGAGAACAGTGGGGAAAATGGAAATCAAACAGTGACAAAAGTATCTGTATGTGGGGACGTGTTTGTGTGTGTGTGTTGTGAGCTCTATGCAGCACTGTGTAAAAGTACTTATCCCCTTTCAGATTTTTCTGGTTTTGTTTCATTTTGCAGGGTCAGAATCTTAAAAGTATCAGAAATGTAGATATAAAAAAATACTATATTCAGTTTGCAAATGAGGATTGCACTTCTTAAGATTAACAAAAAAAGAAAAAATAACTGGCAAAATGTGAAATAGTAATTGTTCTTAAATCTAGTTGTGGATGTTCCATCCTTGCTTACTCTTGGGCATATGAATGGAAATGTCCAACTTTAAAAAAAATTCCAAAATTTTTAGATTGATCTTGAACATTTTCTAGAAAAAGCTTGGAAATTTCTGAGTTTGAATTGCGAAAATTTTGTACAAAAAAAACGGGAACATTTCTGCAAAAACACAAAATCCTACCAAGTATTTTTGGTGTAGTGCAAATATCTTAGAACACTTGAAATGAGATTCAAATAACTCACAAGTAACTTTACATAAATTATCTACGCTATTTAACACAACAACTGGTTCCTGTCTTCGTCTTCTTCATGGTTTGCACTAGTGGCAACATCCAATTGTTGGTCATGTGACTCTTGTGATGCAAAAAAATTCTTTCCATTGCATTCTTTCCATTGCAAATTCTTTCCATTGAATTGTTGGTCACATGACCAACAATTCTTTTCCATTGCATTGTTGGTCATGTGACTCTTGTGATGCAAAAAAATTCTTTCCATTGCAAAATTCTTTCCATTGCAAAAACTTGTCGATTTTGTGTGAATTTCCACAATAATTCTCAAGAAACCAGAGGGACTGACTGATATAATTTGGCAGTAAAAAGATAAAATTGATAACATGATATTTAAACAGACTTAGCGTTTAGTCTAGAATCAAGAGGGCCACTTAAAAAGCTGTGGCAGTTATGCTGTACTTTGTGTTGGTCTCACATAAAATCCCAATAAAACACACTGAAATTTTGTGGTTGTAAAATGAAACAGAAAAGTTCAAGAGGTGTGAATACTTTTGAAGAGCAATTTTAACTGTAAACAGTTCTAGAACAATCAGAATCAACCCAGTGAAACCTATCAAGGACTTTTTCAGCACTTTTCCAGTTTTTGTTCCTAACCGAACCAAACCGACCGGACTGGACTGTAATTGACTTCCCACAAACCTTCAGACGTCAGGCAGTCTGTTACGAATACTCAGAAAACTTCCTTCCTTTACATTTCTGTTTGTTTCTGTGTTTCATGCCCACCACACATCCTCTGTTTTCCTCATATCTTTTTGTTTTTTTAGTTTTTGTATGTCCAGGGAGGTCCAGCATCCCCAAAATGACTTCTTCACCTCAGATATAACTCACTCTGATTCCAGCTGCCAGAGGCTCATCCATTTAATCTCCAACAAATATTTCATATGCATCTAATTTATTGGTGCCATTTCTGCTCACAAACAGAGCCTCGCAGCCTCTGGCTCTTTTTAAAACCCGACTTTCAAAGGAAGCAGCCATTAGCTCCGTCATGAGACGAGCAAACTGGATGCAGGGGCCAATTCTGAGGCCATTGAAACACTGACGCCTGACTGTGATAACATAATATCAAAGCAACCGTTACAATCATAAAAATATATGAGCTATCACCTCAGCAACAAGACGTCAGACTCCTCTTTTCACTTCAAAATGGTTTGTAATTAGGCGGAGCTCTGCTGTATGTGAGCAGATGATTGATTGTGTTCTGACACAACGGAAATTTGACCGTTAACACTAATGAATGTTAAAACCGGTTCACCAAGCAGAAGATCTGTGAAATTTAGTCAAAACAAAACCAAACAAAAAAGGCAAAATTGAGGAAGAATTTCTCGTCGTGATGGCAACCGGAGATACTCTGATGAAGCTCTTTTTAGTTTTCAGCCGTTAAAAGATATGAAATGTTAGAAATTGGAGAACATCAAATTCAGATATCATCCCTTACTTCTGTTGTGTTGAGTTTGTTTGATCCTAACAAAAAGTTTTAACAATTTACATCAGTTTTTCTTTAATTATTTAAATTGTGTGGTTGTTTAGACAGTAGAGCAGCAGTTTTTTGTTAGTTTTTTTTTGGCTAGCAACACAAACTGCTCAGAAAGTTGAATTGATTTGACAGCTTAATTAATAAACAATCAACTAGAACATAAATTCAACTGGAAATATTTAATTTAAAGGGGCAGTATTACGTATGGAGCTTTACATTATGTAATAATGACTTGGTGACTTTGGCTCTGATGGCAGAAAGTTTGGACACGTCTGCAGTACACTCTTGTACTTACAGCAATATTACCTGATGCAGTAAAAAAAGAAATCTGAGCCTTAATCCCTGATCACCTCAACCTAAATTGAGTGAAATTATTTTTAAGTCCAACTTTGAACATATTAGAGCAACAAAGGAGCTTTAAGAAAAAGAAGAAGGAGAGATAATCAGTCTCCTCTATTGCCTTTGCGAATGTTTTGTGCTTTTTTTTTAGCTCTTATAACTTTCATAAATGACTCTGGAATGAAATGAGAATCGTTTGAAGTGAACAGTTAGCATAACAAAGCTATCTGTGATTCAGTTCTTCTGCCAGCATCTTGTCTCCTAAGCCAATTACTGTCCAACCAGCGAGCTGACATTATGTGGACGCTAAATTGGTATTGACATTTCTGTGTAGGGACTAATGTACTCAATTTAAAGTTTAAACTTTACATCTCAGAGTTTGTCTGGAGTCAGTAAGTAAGGGAGGCTTTAGTAAACACACTGTACATCTCATTCAGTTTTCCGTAGTTAAACAAAATGAAATCCTTGTATGTAAATGAGATTCTCAGACGTGATTTAGATCCAAACAACCTTCTGATTGGATAATGGAAATGCATTTGCTTCCTTTTCACTAATATTGCCATTACTGGCCCGGCTATTACAATACTTATGTTTCTAGTAATTGAGCAAGGTTTTATTTTATTTTTTTTACAGCAACGACCTTGTTAAGCGAGGAAAGTGGCAATATTATGTATTTTCCAGACACATAGTGACATTTTATAGCGCAAACAAGTAACTATGTTAGCTTTAATTTTTTTACAATACATGTATCAAATATGACTTAAAAGAAATTTGATTTTGTAGTTTAACACCTTTAAATTGGGTCGTTGTCTCTTTAAAAACTCCTGCTCTTTCTAAACTCCACCTTCAGGAAATTGTCACAACATGGCTCCTTTATTAACCCTTTAACACCATTTTTACTACTGAAACGTAGCTCCTTGTAAGAGCTCAGCTGATGTGCAGTTCCACCAGGTGTTTGCTAATTGCTGCTGACTAGTCTGAAGGAGCTGAGTCAGGGAGTCACTCAGTTCGAAAACTTGGAACTTTGTCCTCAAAAGCAGAGCTAAGTCCAACCGGGTGTTTTGCACAGTAGAGAATTGTTGCCATGGAGATTTAAAGGGTTTCTCAAACATGCATAAAAGAATAAAGGTGACACTAAAGATGTGCTTTGATGAGGGAATAACATTTTGTAAAACTCAAGAGTCAATTTTACATATCCAGTAAAATGTGAGTCGATTTTCATATTTTACTGCATTTCAACCACATACTTCAATGGACTTTACTGTTATTTCATGTGGTAAATCAACAGAGCCAATTGTGAAATGGAGGGAAGCGTTGAGTAAAAGGGAGACGCTGCAGTGCGAGACGTTTTCTGCTCTCTCTCTCTGGCACACTTTCACCTGCTGGACAGTGACCTCATAAAGGGCCTGAAGAGGGGAAATGGAAGCTGAATATTAATCCAGATACACCATACCACTGCAGGACAGGTCACGATTTATTACACTCAGCCTGAAAGTCACCCTGAGGACAGAGCGGCTTCCTCCTTGTTTTATTTTATTTGTTGTCGGTCCTGGTGATGGAAACAAAATGTCCCCTAAGTCGCAGCGCGCCGCTTCCCTCTCACCAGCCGCAGCCGCATCGCAGCGGTGTTTGCTCTCTGATGCCACCGGTGATTATCACCACAAGGAGCATTTGATTTATGTATTATAAAACATAAAGCAGGAAACACACACACGCACACACATCACGCTCCGGCTCTAGATGCCACCAAATGTTGCCAGTCATTAACAGTAAGCGGGCTGAACTTAATTGCCACGACTCGGCATGTCTTTCTCTAATGAGAGGACGCTCTGCAGGCCCACATGGTGAGCCAGGTCAGCTGATCAGGTGGAGGCAAAGTTTATTTTTAACTATAAACTGGATGTAAGTGAGAAGCACATGTATTTTAAGATAGGTCTGAACATTTGCATTTTAGTGAGTGAGATGTTATAGATAATGCAGATAATGTCTGCTGAACGCAGACTGCTCTTAGAAATGGCTGAAGTGAGAGGCGTGTCTGGGCAGATGAAGCAGCTTTGACTAAACAATTTGAATATAGTCCCTTGTTGTCTTTTACAGGGTTTGGTCCTTCAAGCTGCTTGGGAGAAACATGCTGCTTGGTGTAAAACACTGTTTATGCCCGTTGTATAAATAGAGTTTTATAAAGTTATGGTTGATAAAGAGTCATTTTAATCATGCAATGTGAAGGGAGACGCCGGGCAGTCCAGAAAGTCATTGTATTAATGAAATAATCCATGACAACAACGAACACGGGACACAGGAGGCTCGGACGTGATGTACTTTTGACGAGGACCCGACAAGAGACAAAGACAACAGGTGGACTTAAATACACAGGGAGGGTAATCACAGATGAGACACACCTGGGAAGCAACCACGGGGAGAGACAGGACATCACGGAGACACATAGGGACAGAATCTAACTAAACACACAGAGAAACTCAAATAAACACAAAGAAAAACCCAGATCTCAGCAAATTAATCCTTTGTTTTATTCCAGTGTACAAAGGGTTTGTATTACAGCTATGGTGGTAGTTATAAATAGTCCAGTGTTTTCCACTTCATTTGAGGTAAGACTTAACATTAATGACCATGTTAATATAGCATTTTACATTGTAATTACACTTAATGACATCTTCATAACTGGTGCTACTTGTTCCACTTGATGTAAGAGGAATTGTTAATGACTCTGTTATTAAATAATTTGACAGTGTAACAAAGCTTAATGAAATCTTTCTTGTTGGTCCTACGTGTTCCACTTTATTTCAGGTAGGGGAAAATATTAATTACTATTTCGTTAAAGCTTTTGACATAATAATAGTAGACATTATTATGACTACTATTATGACATATTTATGACATATGATTTTTGGTTAATGTCAAGTTGTCACAACAAAGACATTTTGAATAATGTCAACTTTGTATTAAAAGTGTCATGATTTACCGAATGACACTTTATGACAACAGTCATAAATATTCATGAAGACTTACTCATGTTCATAACAGGTGTTATGTTTATGACAGTGTCATGTCAGTCTTATTCAAAACCCGTCAAACATAGTGTTACCATAATATTCAAATGTTACCAATAGAGTGAATGCTGAGTGTGATGTTTGTTCTCTTTGTTCTTATATGGGTTTTCTCTGGGCACTCCAGTTTTCCTATGGAAAAAAAAGTATGTGTAATGAACCCAGCGTCCATGTTGGGTTTATTGGTGTTTCAACAGCAATGTGTGCGTGTGCATGTGTGTGTATTTATTTCACTACTGTTAAAATGACCTCCCTTTGTGAAGACTGTGCAGCAGACCTCCATCAGAACCAAAATAGTTCTGGTTAGGGTCGTGTGTTAGCATCACAATAAAAACCTGAAAAAATTTAAGAGGCCTGCCACAGCGTTTCGAACACTGGGTTTCAACAACCAGTGTTCTGTTCTAAAGCTGAAAATTTGTCACAATGGTAAGGTTAAGTAACAAATAGTCAATAGCATGTGGAGTATCATTATTGTATGGACTAACTACGTTCAGTATGCTAGCATTGACCTAAAATGCTAAGGTTAGCTTGAATGCTGTCAGTAGTATATCGGGTATCACCAGCATGTTGACTTACATCGACTTGCTTCATTTAGTATGATAAATATAGCTAATAATTAAAAAATGAGCAAAAATGCTTATTTTAGTTACTAAGCTAATGTTAGCATGGGGGCTATCATTAGCAGATTGAGTTACTAGTATGTTAATACCACCAGTAGGATGAGGGTTATCGCATGTTGACTAACTCAAAATTTTAGGTACAAAGCTAATGTTAGCATGAGATCACTCACTAACATGTAGAGCGAATAGCATGTTGACTCTAGCAGTAGGATGTGGATTATCAGAAGTATTATGACTAACAAAAATGACTCCATTGTGTGCTAACATTAGTGTAAAGTAAAATTTGCTAAGGCTATCTTAAATGCTGCCAGTAGCATGTGTGATGTCACCAGCATGTTGATTTACATTGACTCTATCCATTGTATATGATAAACATAACTAATAAATCAAAAATTATGTAAAATGCTTTTTTTAAGGTACAAGCCACTGGTACATTCACTATCAGCTTCGAAAAAGGACACATCTCTTTAGAATGCTTACACTGACCTGCCTGCATTTTTTTTTCTGTCTGCATCCACTTTTTCCTTTCAACAAAAATTACTTTTTGGGGGGAGGGATTGCTTTAAATTGATTTTTTTTTTTTTTTTCGCCTGCATTTATGTCTTTGTTCAGTAAAAATTTGATGCCTGTAAGAGAACTTCGGGACTTCAAGCGTCTGCAGTTTGCAGTTACAAAGGTTCAGCAGATTGAGAGAAAAAAAATGAAATAAACTCAATATAAGTGAAAAATGAGTGGGAGAAGGTTTGGGGGGGCTGGCACAAGAACTCATCTTCCCTTCAGGTCAGGATCCATCTGAAGGTCAGACACACGGAAAATCCCATTTTTATTCCCGTCAGTGTGTCCATTTATTTTTATAGAAGACATCAGGAGGAAAGCAAGCCCTCAACACATGTAGTGTGAGTCTGACTGACTCAGGCGCATCCAATGTGACAAGATTTCATACGCAGAAAATCAATACAGCTAATCCACCTGCCTGTGTCAGAAAACGATCTGCGTTCTGAGAAACAGGACAGACGGACAGAGATAATTACTGTCTAGTTTATAGCCACACTTTATATTGTTGAATGAACTTGCAGTTTAAACACTTTCTGTCAATTGTTGACTTTTGTCAAGTCTTTCAGAAGAAATCTCTCAAATGTATTTTGTCTCCTTTCCTTTTAGTTAATATAGAGTTGATAATTATCCAATATAAATAGTCAGATTTTGTTGTTCAGATCAGAAACAGCCTCGCAAGAACTAAGTTTCTACACTTCCAAGCAATGAGAAAATAAAAGAATAGTTTAGTATCTTTTAGCTAAAAGCACATATGTGAATTCATCTAAACTGAAATTTCTTTTTTTAATTTTATTTCTTGGATTGACGCTCAGAGTCAGGAATTAATTCAATATTTTAGAATGAATCAATGCTACTCACCATCTTCTAATAAGGAAAATGTTTTTCCATCTTAATAATCTATTTATTTTTATAGCCCTTTACAGCACCCACTAGGTTAACCAAACTGCTTTAGGGTCAGTGACATAAAAAATATAAAACACAAGTGCTGGTAGAATAAAGTAAAGTGATAAAAAAAAGTAAATAATGAATTAATAAAATGAATTTTATTTATTTATTTTTTAAAAATGAAATATGAAATACCACAACTTCATCTTTGGTCTCCGTCATATATTCATAAGGAAAAATAATTGATTAAGCAAAAACACACTTTAAAAAAAGATCAGAACAATTCACTGTTGTAGGCTTAATTGTTTTGAATGGCAAACAAATATCAACCTCTTAAGGATAAGACAAGCCACCACACACTTTCATCCTATTTTTTAAAAGAGGAATTTGCTGTTAACCATTTAAGACAGCAGTTTAAAGCATTTAACTACACACAAAGTCATCCTTAGTGTCTTACCGTCTGTTCCATCTCTGAGTAGAGAATGGGGAAGACAAATTAGTAAACTTAAGTTGGTAAGTCAGTAAGTCATTTACTCCACAGATAAAATCACAACAAAGTGCAAGAAAGACGAATAAAGCATCTTAGAAAAACAATAAGAGGTGAATTTAACTAAAAGCTGGTCTAAATAAAGGTGTCAGCCAGGGTCTCCTGCCTGAAAGGATGGGTCCGCTCTGGTTTTAAACCGGGTCTCAGGGACCTTCAGGAGGTTCTGGCCCCAGGACTAGAGATCTGTGATGTATTGGGGGACCTGTCCATTAAGATCTCTAAAAGTCAGGACTAAACTTTTAAAATCAATTCTAATTGTGCCAGGTAGAGAAATGTAAAGAGGATAAAACTGTGTTATGTTTGTTCTTAAGAGCCTTGCTTCAGCATTCTGGACCAATTGAAGGTGTTTTAATGGGTTCTTTTCTTCTTCTTTTTTTAAACAAATAAAAGGAAATTAATCTAAGTGAAAGGAAATAAAAGCTTTAATAATCATCTCAAATAAAATTGGATAAAATTGCCCTCAGTTTAGAGATATTTCTGGGATGATGAAGTAGTTTTCAACCAAACGTCTTCCCAAAACCATCTGATCGATACGAACACCAGGGTTTCTGACATCATTATTTATTTAACGTCAGAATACTTTCACTGCTTC
Source organism: Girardinus metallicus (assembly GCA_903067095.1). Lineage (NCBI taxonomy): Eukaryota > Metazoa > Chordata > Actinopteri > Cyprinodontiformes > Poeciliidae > Girardinus > Girardinus metallicus. Next base: position 2,660 of record CAEGAE010093289.1, on the reverse strand, counting down.
TAATGTTTCAAGATGTCTATTTTTAAACCTAACTATTGTACAGGGCGAAGGTAGCATATTTGTTTCAACTTTACAATAGTTTAATCCATTTGACTACAAGCAGATTTATGAGTGTTTGTCTTTGATCTTTTCACTGATTGAATATTTAGTCCTACATACCTATAAAAACATGCAGCCAAAACAGCAATGTGTTAGTGTGCCGGTCAACATTTACAATTATTTTATATGAAACCAAGGATTCTTTTTCTTCTTCCTCACATTTATGATTAAGTTTGTGTTGGTCTGTCAAGTAAAATCTCAATAGAATACAGTGAGATTTCCAGTTGCAACGTGGCAAGATTAAGAAAAAAAAAGTACTATTTATTTATGTATACTTTTTCAAGGGAGAAAGATGGCTGAGAAGGACCTAAAACTGGCAATGGACATCCAGTACCATCAGCATAGATAATTAAGTGTCGCTTTCCCAAAAATCTCCCTTGGCAACCAGTCAGCTGTGCAAAACGCCGGGGTGGGCTTACGTAGCTCCGCCTTCAGGACGCAGCTCCTCCTCAGACCTGCAGTTTCCAACCTTCCGCCTCACAGAGCATCCCTCAACTCCTTCAGACTAGCCAGCAACAATTAGCAATCCACCACTGTGGAAAACGCTCATCAGCTGAGCTCATTACAGGAGCTACTTCTCAGTGAAACTCTGGTAAAAATGTTGCTAAAGGTTTAATAGAGGAGCTGTGTTGTGACGACTTCCTGAAGGCGGAGATTTAAAGAGACAGAGGCCCAATTTCAAGGAGTTAAATGACAGTCAAATTTCTTTGAAGTTATATTTGATACATAGAGTATTTTCATAACAGCTGTAGGAAACATAGTTACTTGTTTATGCTGTAAAATGGCAGTATGTGGCTGGAGAATACATAATACAGCCTCTTATATGATGACTGGTGTGTGTGGGTGTGTGTGTCCTGGGATAAACACCACATTAAGATGCAGAAGACTTCTCAAACGCAGGTTTCACAGGCCGTCCAGCACAGTGCCTGTTAGTTGCGTCACAATTTACCAGAGGCAAAGCCAAAGCCCTGAAACATCGATGCATTTAACTCAAAGCCTGACAGCCGTCTCTAAGTGAAGTCGAGAACTTCACCACGCGAAAGATCCGATGTCAGGCGCCGCAGCACGAATGCTTACTTTTTCCTGTGAAAGTAATTTAGCAGAGTCTGTGGGCTGAAATCTGCCCCTGATTCAATGCAGCTCAAAGGAGAATATGGTAATGAAGGCAGTAAATCAGTCCATGCTCATGGAGTTTGGTTTGTTTATCTCAGAGTGCGAGCAACTTGCTACTGCAAGACTAGCATGGTCAAATAAAAGATGGCAAGCTGCTGTAAACACCTCCTCCATATTGGGAATAAATGGAATTATCTCACTCTGCGGCACACATCCGACAGAGTTTGTGGCGCATATAAAGATTGATTTGGATTTGCTCCCACTCCTCTCAGTGAAAAGATCAGACTGGTTATTGGTGAACTGCAGGGTGTTAAATGAAAACATACACACTACATACAGAAATTACTTTTGCCGTCTTATTTCCTAATGAAAAAAGTAATTACAACATATACATTTTTCATGCTTCCCATCCAGTAGTGAAAAAATACAAATAATTCAAGCACAATTTTATCTGGTTAAAATAGTGTTTAGGTGAAAATTAAAAAGTAAAAAAAAAAAAAAAAAAACAATAGAATATTTTTAGTTTTTGGCATCCTGAGGACAAATTTAATGATAGTGGCCTTGATTTGGAAAAATTTGGCATAAACTCTCAAAAGACTCTACCGTCTTGCGGGATGAAAAGTGGAAATGTGAGTTGGCGTTTCTGGCTGACATAACAGCTCATCTCAGTGCCTTAAACCTCCAGCTCCAGGGACGTGACCGCATGATCACTGACATGTGTGACGCAGTGAAGGCATTTCAAGTCAAGCTGCTTTCATGGGAGACACAAATGCACCGGTGCAACGTGCCCCACTTTCTCTACTGAACCAAGTCGGCACGACGACGGTGTTTCCAAATACGCACTTTGCTGATAAACTGAGCGCACTGCGCACGGAGTTCGCACGGCGCTTTGGTGACTTTGAAGAACCAAAAAAATATATATATATATAAAAAAACTCGAGTTCATTTGAAACCCATTTGCCTTCGACGTGGCAACTGCGCCTGTGGAGATTCAGGTGGAGCTGATTGAGCCATAGGCGTAACTTCCTGAAGGACTGGTGTGGACATGTAACTCGGCAGCAGCTGCACGTTGTATTCAAAGCATTAACAGCCAGGTGATGCTTTTTAAAATTCCTTTGTAAAACGTAAGTGGCAAGTGTAACAGACAGAGAAGTGTGTATGTATGTTTGTGTGAATTTTGGTCAAAATGATTATAATGATAACTATTTGTATTCATATTGAGATTTTTAATCGAAACATATGTTTGGAACCACCTAGTGGTGTGATGAGTAACTGCATGCAACGGGTCCTTCAGGCACTCTCGCAGCTTCCCCCACCAGAATTCTGAGGAGTGCTGGTGGAGGTAGGTGCGAGAGAGGCAGCTCTTCACAATTTTTTTACTTAGGGTCATATTTTTCTAGTTCAACAATTAACGAAATACATTTAACATCTACAAATATGATTTGTAA
>CAEGAE010093287.1:0-15885 GCA_903067095.1 Girardinus metallicus | reverse complement strand
TGATATGCGATAGTAACACTGCTGTTATGTTAGATTTACCAATGTTTTATTTTATCTTCTTTTTATCCGATTACCCGATTAATTGTAAGAATAATCGATAGATTACTCGATTACTGAAACATTCGTTTACAACAGCCCTAATAATGACAGAGAATATATTACAGGAGAATGGCTGAAAGAGCAAAGGAAAAAAACAGAAGCAGAAGAACCCAGCAATGGAGAATGAAAAACCAGGAGCCTAAATACTGGAAAACGGCAAAGAACCAATCAGAGAGGAGGAGAGGAATTGAATGCATCTAAGAGAAATAACCCGAGCGCACAAAGAGAGGAACACAAGGATAAACTGCGAAATTAATGAACCAATGTGGCTGCACTTTAACAACAATAATGAACTCAGAGGAACAAAGTGAATATGGCAAGACCAATTGAACATAAACGAGGAACAACAACAAGAATAATCAAAAATACAGAAACATACCAAACACGCCAGGATCAGAACAGCTTCATTTTTAAGATCTGTGATCAGTAAAATATTTCCGCCGAGGTTTGATGAGCGATTAGTTGGCAGCTCTTAAATCCCAAAGGAGCCGGTTTTGGACGTCTGGCTTTAAGAAGGAAACTCGACAAGAAGAAAGCTTGTGAACCCGGGAACAAAGCTCATCTATTGTTTTATGTTTGTTTTATTGTTAAATCAAAGAGACAGAAATTAATTTCAAACTTGAGCCTGTGGAATAAATAAAAAAGAAATGTGTTTTTTATTTATTTATTTTTTATTTTAGGAGTTGTTAAACCTGTTGCATATTAAAAAAAAATAACCACACATGGCTAGCAATGTAATAATAATAAAAAAAAACAAACAGAGAACAACAATTTAAACTGTTTAAACTTTCAGAGACATTTTATGTAGAGATTATAATAAAACTCCTAAAACTAGAAATGCTCTAGTTGACATTTTAATAAGTTAATATGAGTTTCTGTAGTGGGCGTCCTTGAATGAGACCTTGTATTGAGATTTGAATAACTATCTGGATCCAAGATGGTCCCGATGCCCCAAAAGCACTTAAGAACATTTTCTAAACTTCAATCAAAACCGGTAAAAAGCTTTCCTAAATGTTATTAATCAACCTGCGTTTCATGGAGAATTAAGTCTTCTCTTTTCAACTGAAGATCTCTCTAGAATTACAAAGAAAACTGAAATATTCTTTGTATTTAGTGCTGTTGCACACAAAAGATAATTTCACTCCCACACGCTCATCAGTGCAACTTTTAGCTGATCTGTTTTACATTTACCCCTGCTTCTTGTTTCAGAAGCCAAAATAAATGTGCTCTTTAAGAGAATATGGCGGACCGTGCCTCTGTCGCTTTAGATTCATCTAACATAACCACCAAATTGCCTAAGCAATTTGTTCCACTTTATCTTCTTAGTCTTTCCTTCGGCTGTGCAGAACTGCTACATGTGTCGCGCAGCTGGACCTTCTGTTTAGCTCTAATGTTAATCAGCTGCTCGTATCCAAACGTGCCAGAAATTGAATTTGTTTGCTCTGCGACTGCCGTCATGTCAGTATTCATATCAGGTCTGTTTCTGCGATCTTTTCGCACGTTAGTCCGGTTAACGTATACGTCCCGTAAGAAAAAAATAACATAAAATAAATAAAAACGTGCAGTGCATTACAGTGTCCTGCTAACATTTTCATCCCCTTTGAAGCTTTTCACAATTTGTCACACTACATCCCAGGTGTCAAACTCGAGGCCCGGGGGCCAAATCTGGCCCACTGTAGCTTTTTACGTGGCCCTCTAGACTCCAAATGAAATCAGTAAGTCTTTCCAGTTTTTCACCAATCTGTAAAATTTGTGGAAAACTGCAAAAACAAATTTCCACTTTTTTTTTTCTGGTTTTACTGCAGATTTTCTCAAAATTGGTCAAAAACTTTGAATCCGTAGCTGATATGGCGAATTCTAAAGAGTTTTAACATCACACATTAACACCAATATTGTAAAAATTCCTTACAAACATTTCTAAATATTCATCACAAAATGTAAAAAGAACAAACAAAAAAAACCGCTGAAACAATCACAAAATCCTTTAGGAGCAGCTATTTATTGGTATTTTAACAGCTTAATTGGTTTTATCAATATATTCTGGCACAACCGGCCCTTTAAGAACATTCAGATTTTAGATGAGGCCCAAAATGAAAATGAGTTTGACAATTCAGTCTGTTTGGTTTGTAGCCCCCGCCCCCCCGGCACTTGAGTTTGAGGTGAAAAGAAGCATGATGCTGCCACCATCATGCTTCATTGTGGGGCTAATATGTTAGCAGCGTAGTGTTAGCTTTTTACAATATATAACTTTTTTTTTTTTCTTTTTTTGTGCAGGCCAAAAACTAAAGTGTTTTTCTCCACAGACTTTTTGCATATTTTCTTTTTCACTCGTCTCTTGAGAGAGTTCTGGAATCCACAACTAACGGTTGCCATGCCAACAGGTTCTCTCACCTCCTGCAATAATCTGTGATTGGTTGTTGCTCTCTTTGCCCGGCCTGTGACTTTAGGAAGGTGACAGTTGTCGCTGTTTTCAGAGGAGTGACATGGATTTCGAATTTCATTAAGATTGTTCTTGGCACTTAATGAGACTGTAAAAAATGAGGGTAAAATATATTTTAAAATATTTACTGTCGTTTTTTTGGGTTGGGGGAGGGAGTACATTTCACTGCACATTGTAAGAGTCTACCAAAAGTAAAATGTACCTATTGTCAAATAAACACTTTATATGAAGGGGTGTACATTAGACTGACATGACAAATGCGACATAACGTGTTATGAACATGAAGGAGTCTTCATGAATGTTCATTACTGTTGTCATAATTACACTTTTCACGCAAAGTTGCCACTTAATTGACTTTTAATGCAACTTTCAGTACAACTTTGCATTGAAATTGTAATTATTTACCAGATTACACTGTATATAACTGCATGAAATAATTATTTCAATTATTTTCACAGAATTGGAGGTTTTATGAAACCATCAAGGATAGTTCAAACAGGAAAAATAACAATGCAAACCAAAAGGTCATATTTTGGGATGTGCAAACTTTATCAGATAGTTCCTTGTCGTCGTGACGAAGCATCAATTTTATTTTTAAACGATGGATTAAGGAGTCTTTGTGCGACGTTCCTTATAAATAAATTGCTAAGCGTAGATGACTTCTAGATTTTAGTTTGTGGTTCGAGTAAAGGGGCTAAAGTCAAATCAACTCCACCACCTTAAGAGCTTTTTATTGATATTAATTATTCAGATTCTGTCACGTTTGTAATTATCCACTATTATGATTGCAACTTGAGGAAAAAAGGGTGGACATAGTTTTTTGCAAGATACATTCAACAGGTCTTCCACCTCTTCTCGGAGCAGATGGAATGTTTTGGAAAATGATAAAAAAATCACAAAAAAAAATCCAGGGATTACAGTTACATTGTCGGATTAGTTCTACAATGACCATTGACGGTTTATTTTTGTCTTCTCCTTGATTTGTTTCATTTTAATAATAGGATAAGCGCCTCATCCGAGGTTTAAGCTCCGCTCAGGTCTTCCACCGTTATCCGCTGCATATGTACCGTAAATAGTGTCAACCCTCATAATCTCACTACATCTCCAACTTAATTATACTGCAGACCTCGCTCAAATTCTACATCAACATTTTTCCTATCAGATATCGCCCCAATAATAAAGCTTTCCAGCAAGAAAACAAAGCCGTTTTTTTTTTCTAACCTAGAAAATCATGTACAGTGTAAAAGACCAAAAAAGAAAAAAAAAATTGCAAAGATAAGTGGAATCTGTGATTATTTAGTCTAGATTATGAGTAATACTGTTTTGCTATGAAACTCCATCACCTGGTTCAAATATGAGAGCTCGCCCGCTGCCAGTGCTCATTTAAAAGGGAACATTCGGATGCCAGTCGAATGAGGAACTTCGTGTTCAGATGGTCTGATGACAGGATAAGGCCGACCTGAAAACTCTGAGGGGTTCACGTCTGGGTTGCGCTCGTGCCAAGAAGCGATGCTGCCAGACGTGCAATCACCGCGCAGACATCGCACCGTGACAGGGAGAAAACGGCGTTCAGAAACACCGGAGCTGGACCAAAGCAGCTCGTCGGCGACACTCCTTCCTGTTTCAGCGTGAGCTCATTCGGTGAGCGCTCCAAATGGCAGCGGAGTGGGAGATTAAAGCGGCACGAAGCACCTACAGTGCGGCTACAGTAAAACAAAGGCTCATGACGTAATGTTTCTCAAAGGCAACAGGGCGAGGTCTAAACACATAAAAGTTCCAGAGCCGATGGGAAACAGATTGGACCTGACGTGTGTGATTGCAGCCTGTTGATTCAAGACGTGACCTGTGTGTGTGCAAACGCAGCTGAGGCCAGATATTTACATACGGCGTAACAGAAGGCGAGCATTTATTCTCACTGCCCGACATAAAATCAGAGTAATTGATTACAGTTGCTTATCGTTACCAAAATAATTTCCATTATTAGAGAGAAAGAATCCTGATACTTGTTTGTAGCTTTCATTGAAGTAAGAAATGTACATACATTTCTGTAGTATTTGGCAGATGTGTCTTTTAACTGTGTAACTTGGGTTAAACTTTCTGAATATTCTTTCACGAGTTTTTCACAATAATCGTCTGGGATTCTGTCCCATTGCTCATGACTTGAATCTGTAACTGAGTCAGGTTTCAAGGCAATCTTAATCCAGAAGGTTGACTTTGTTGTTGTTAAACCAGTTTGCAACTAATTTGTTGGTTCCGTTAGGCTCATTCTGCCAACAGACGACCGATTTGTGTGATGTCTTGAGATGTAGCTTCAATATGTCCACATGATGTTCCATTCCATTGCCTTGCCATTGCCTTACAACGCAATTTCGCTAAATTCTCATGCGTCCTCACTGCTCGGTTCAGGCTTTCTCCCATTGAAATGGATTTCTCCTGTGGAATTTCAGCCGGACCAATCGGCGAACAGAAGAAGTCATGAACGATGACATCGACTTTCTGTGCAGTAGTGTAGACATAGTTTAGCAATGGCCTTGGAGGAAGTCACCAAAGTCATTCAGTCCTTGTTGGCCACGCTTCCAAATAATGAGTTAACATTAACAGCCATGTTGATTGGCTCTGCAGCTCTCTATTAGCAGTGGAGGATAGTTGTTTACAGCTCATGCAATTTCCAGTAAGCGTCATAGCCTCGAACTGGTGCATTGCATAAGTTAACGATTGGGTAAAGTTTAAAATTTCAACAAAGTCCAGGAAGGAAGCAATCGTTTCTCAGTAGAGTCCAGACTCTCTGTATGGAGCAAAGGGGCTGCTTTTTACCAGGCTACCATTCCCAGTGGTAGCCTGGGACAAATGGAACAAACGTTTCAATTTAAGTCCCCAATCGAAGCGAGTCAAACAAACTAATAGATGTGTTCGGCATCTATTAGTTTGATGTCACCTGGCCAGCGATTTCTAATCCAATTTGGGGTTTATGCACATCTACAGTGCATGCTGTAACTCCTCCGCTTGAGGAAGTTAGACCAGTGTGTTTCAGGGTTTGCCTTTGGATAATACATCCACGACGTGTCTCATATTTAGTCAAATTTTTCGAGTCAACCAATCAGAACCTTGTAAAGCCCTGATGTCATAAAGCGGGCGTTCTCAGATTGCTTAAAAGTAGAGACCTTTAGCGTATGTAAGCTTTTTAATCTGAAGAAAGTAATAAGAAAAGACTCCTTATTGGTCAAAAAAGGAAAAAATATTTTGTAGTATAACCTAAGTAAATATCTATTTGAACTGTATGTGTGTGAGAGAGAAGAGATAACCCTGGGGAATTAAGTGGCAGGCCCAAAGTTTCTTTTTACCCTCCATGAAATCCACAAACATCAGGCAGCCAGGGGAGTCTTATGAGATGGAGATGAGCCTGGAGGTGCAGCTGATGAACGCTCAGAAGCAGCCAAGCAACATAAAAAGAGAGATCTGCAGAGCCATTGAAGTGAATTTCGACCAGTTGTTTCTAATTAGGCGCGGCTCCTGGGATCAGCCCGGGAGATACGTTCCTCCTGAACGTCTCCGCTTCTATAAACAACCTTCTACTGGTTCCTGAGCCGACTGGGGCCCCCCTGACCTGGCCCTCCGAGGTTCCCCAATGCCAAGACGTCTACACGGGCTCGCTTCGTGACGCGGCTCAGACTTAAAAAGAATAGTTTCTGGCAAATCTGTTGACGACATTTCAGACAAAAATCCTCACATTTGAGCCGTTTTGCCTTGGCAGATCAGCTTTCATTTTGGCAGCTAAATTTGATTTAGGTTTTTACATCTAAAGGCCTATTTAGACAGCATTACCTCACCTGGCCAGCGATTTCTAATCCAATTTGGGGTTTATGCACGTCTACAGTGCATGTTCTTAGGCAAAATCTCTCTGTCCACTCTGTAATTTAAATTCCTTATCCGTCTTTTATAAATTATGAGATTTTTTTTTTCCCCCCTGAAAGAGAACTGTCCTTCCTTATCAGTGTGGAAATTTGGGTTTGAACAAAGCTAAAATTTGGAAAATGAAACTGGTATTTTTTTATTTATTCTTTTTTCATTTATACGTCAACAGAAAGAAATGTTTAAAATCTGTTTTGCTCTGATACTGAATTTTACTGTCTGTTATTTATTTGAAGTTGTGATTTTAATTATAGGAGTTCAGCCTCCATAATACAGTCCAGTCACCGTTTTTAGCATGGAAGCTATTACAGCCGACATACATGAACGCTGCTTATTTTGTGTAGTTTGTATTAGTTAAAATTGAGAATTACAGCAGTAATCAATCAGCCAGGTCATTTTTTTTTTCTTATTCTTGGGCTCTTGCTTGAGAACAAGAAAACGTTCTGAACGCTGACGTAGTTCTTTCTGAGAATTAAAGTGAAACGAGTCATTTCAAACAAAACGCTCACACACAAACCTGCTTTGATCGAAACGTTGACCGGAGAGGGAAAAAAACATATCAAGAAATGACAAAAAAAAAAAAAATGACGAGGAGGTAAAATGATCTCGCGCCCTTTAGGCTAAAACCAAAACCAGATGACAAGTAGAAAGCTGAAAACGAATCGTAAAATGAATTGAAAAGTAGCCAAAATGCCTAAAAATATACCTGTGAATGGATACTGTAACAATTAGAAGACAATTATCTGAAGTCAATGATCCAGTTCTGAACAAAACGGTCTCAGTTTGCCAAAGGACATACTGAGTAACCTAAAGTGAAATGGTTCAATGTGTAATGGACGGATAAAAGCAAAATAGTTCTTGTTTTGGTTTATCAGATTATTTCTGAATTAAGTCACAATAGACTGTATAGCATGGTGAGTCAGGCATAATTAAGCTTCTCTCACACTGTAGTTGGGCCTTTATGATAAACATTAATGAGTACAATAAAAAAATTCCTCAGCACATTTCCTGTTGAACAGGAAATGTGCTAGAAACCCATGTTACCGTTTGATAGAAATGTACGGCAAGTCAAAAACTGATTTACCGTATTTCCCATGCTTTTGAACCATGCGGCTTCCAGCCCGGTGCGGCTTTTCTGTGGATTTTTCTTCAACCAGCAGGGGGCGCTTTAGCAGGAAATGAATCATTGGAGGTCAAAATTGGAAATCAAAGAAGAAAGGGCTGATTTTCATTTAGAACAAGCGCATGCTAGCAGCAGGCATTACGGAGAAATGTTTTCAAACTCAAACCCCCCTCATCATGGAAACAACACGAAGAAGTTGATATGACGTAGCTTTGAAGTTGAGGAGTTTCGATCTGGAAGTACAGCTCAGTAGCTGCTGTACGTAAGCTCGGCGTGAACGAATCCATGCGTTGGAGACGCTTGTGTTTTCCTCACAAGCTCAAAGAGGTTCCTTCAGATTGCATAACCTGACCTGTTATTTAAACTGTGTTTTGTTGCTGAGTTTATATAAGACTTGAGCGACACTTTACGGCTCACGACACTTCCTCGATCAAGAATTCAGGGAACCGTTTGTTAAATTCGAGGTGCTTATTTGTGCTACTTTTTAACGAGCAGCTAACTCATGCCAGTAGGCTGCTGGGTTAGCGGTGCCCCGAAAACAGGCGAGGTAAGCGAGGTGGGAGAACCCCTTCCCACCCCCCTAAAAAAAAAAAAAAAAAATGCTGGCCCACTCCAGAGAATCATGTTCAGTTCATACAAAGGCATACAGAAAACATCAATGAAGACATAAATGTGAGACTAAAGGAATAAATGTAAAAATATATAACAAAAAATAATCATTTAATTTTTTTGGTGCTACCCTAAAGTTTTTACTTACTTGCCTGGTCTGATGATGCTTGTGGATATTTTCTGGGAGCGTCCCTGTGCTGGGCAAAGAATTTGACAAATGTTGAAATTACAGATCCTAACATTTTCTTTTTAAGGTCAGGAGGTCAAGCTCGTTTGATCTGTATTTTTTTAGGTTGTTATCAATACATGTTATTAAATACGATAGCCCCAGTGTAGTATTGGGTGGTAGCCATGAGCTGCAGAGGACGCCGTTGTCATCACATAGAGGGAAATTGTGCGTTTTATTAGAATGGAATAGAACTGTATTGTCACACAATGACAATACAATGCAATATCAGCAAATATTATTCTTATTCTTATTAATATCTTATTGTTTCTAAACCAGATATAAAGGGCCAGTGTCATGTGTCTAAAAAATTCCCAGTTAGGACATTCTGATTGGACACATATCTATTCTATTCTATTTTGAAATTTATTTTCATTTACAGATGAAACAAGAAGCTACGTGTTAGCTTAGCTTCAGTCGGAAAAGCTTCGCAAGTGTCCAGATTGAGAGCACACTGATGGTGTTTTACATCAGGGAAGACACTGACCGCTCATAAGTACTTCTCACAAACCCATTTGAAACAAAACAAATCTTGTCAGTCGAGTTGTTGTTTTAGTAAAACACCAGAATGATTCGGCTTCTGAAAGACGATCATTTGTCACTTTTATTTCCACTGACAAATTTGAAATAATCAACGGTTAAAACTGGACTGCTTCATTTTTTCCCTCCCCACTTGCAATTCCCGTCTTCTGCAATCACTTATCACTTACATTCCCCCTCCAAAAATAGACTATCTGTCTTTATGCATTGGAAATCACGTTTGCATTATCGCCCCGAACGTCAGCTCCGACTATTATCATCCTCTTGCCAAAAGCTTGCAGTTATGAATCTTAATGCTGCATGCCTTTGAAGCCAGCATGAAAACACACACATACCTTTTAGTGAAATATCCTTAACCTTTCCTACTACACTTTGATCACCTCGGTAAGAGGTGGAGGAGGAACGGCACAAAAACCGTTACAAGAAATCAAAACTGGACGAGTCGGCCGGAGGACACGATAGATTCGCATTCATTTATGAGTGACATAGCACAATATTATTCCTCTGTTATTTATGCGCCCGGCTCTGTTTTTCCAGATTGCTTCACTTTCTGAAGGGTTCTGAGTTAAGAATAAAAAATAAAATACTTCTGAGCGTGGAAATTCTTTTACAAATTAGCCGCAGTTTGCACCTGACGGTGGAGGGAAGAGATCAGAGAAAACGCGTTGCATAACTCACACTGACTCGTTGCTGACGGCTGGACACAGAGGCAGGTTATCCAGATCCGGCGCAGGGGTGTCCTCGCCCGGCCCGGCCCGGCCCGGCGCCCGGCCCGGCTGCTGCCTCTGCTACTGAGCCTCCATATGTGCTCTCACAAGTGTGTGGGTGCGCGTGCGTGTGTTTGTGTGTGTAAGACAACGCGTTCTCTCCTCCCAGAGGATCTGAAACGGCCTTTCCAGCTACTTATAATCAGCACTGTTGTTTACAGACGACGGTGCTGCTGTTACCTTCACTCGCTTATCTGTGGCTCCTACTGGGACAATGAGGTCATTGGTTGGGAGTGATTTTTTTTTTTTTTTTAGCGAAAAGTAAACTGCATAGGTTTGTCACTCTGATTTGACCACTTCTTCCCTTTTTTTCTTCTGGTTTGATTGGCAACTGTTCCTGCTGCAACTTGGAAAAAGTAGAAAAATCTGTGATGCACCAGAGTTAATCAAATGAAGTTCATCCAAGTAAATATATTAAGTTGTCATGCTAAGCAAACATAAATAAAGTAAGTTTGACAGACTTATTTCAATTTCATGTAACATATCAACTAATTTCTCGTTTTTTTTTTTTTTTTAAGTTGGAGCTCCATTCTCTTTTTTCAGAATAAATATTCGACTTTTGTTTTTTTTTTTTTTGTTTTTTTTCCTTAGTTTTATTAAATCATTGTTGTGTGTTGACATTTTTGGTAATTTTTAATCTGAAATAATTCATCATACACCATAATGATGAAATTATTTCATCAATAACCAACAATAACCATTTCACATGGCTACTCGTATAAAAACTGAGGTGGGAAAAAAAGTGTTAAAAATCCTCAATTTTTCAGTCTGTTTTATGATATGCCAGGGCAGTTTATCTGAATACTGAACTTATTTTATTTTTATTTATTTTATTTTTTTTACCTTAATCACAAATAATAAATTCATGACTCTGGGACCTTGTAAATTTCAAAACTGTACAGTTCATATTCAGAACAGGAAAACGTCAACTTCCACACAATATTCAAAAAATGTTTTTTGACTCAGAGAGCGGTTCTAATTTAAGAGGACATTTTGAAAAACAATACATCAGAAGAACCAAAAAGAGTTTGTGCATGACGCTGACGCGGATTAACCCCTTAACTGGCAGTACCAAAATCACCAAAAATGGCTGAAAAGGTATACTGTGGCGGATACAAAGTATATATTTCACACCCGAATGTATGCTCTTATTGTGAAGGGGAGAAGGTGAGGTGAGAAGTTGTCCTTCATCCTATTTTTGGTTTTGGTTGGAAGACATTGAGAATAAAACAAGACTCAAATTACTTTTTTGTCTTTTTCTGCTGACTTCCACATTGGTGGCCCCGAACATCTGCGAACAACAGCGAACATCTGAACATGTTTTTTAACGAGAACTCACCAGATGCTGCCGCCGCTTCTCCGCCAGCTGTGGTTTCAGACCCAGTTTCTTTCTCCAACCGCCGCTTCTGTTTTTGCTGCTGTTAGCAGCACGATCCAGAACCATGGTTCCAGCACGTGGAAGCCCAGTTCCATCTCCGAGGGATAACCACAGATGAGACCAAGTGCTTCCAGGTAGTTGCTGCTTTGGACTCCGTCTCCACCCGCCGTCTGATGGGTTTGCTGAGGAGCCCACCAACAGTCGATCTGGAGAGTCTCTTTCAATTTCAACCTGTTCCTGTGAAAAGAAGCTGTGGTGGCCGACTTATTAAACTCACTAGTCGTTACCGTTAGGTATTTCAATTGTTTTGTTTGTCACTGCTGTTTAGTTTTTCCTTTGTGTGTGTTTTCTTTTATATACTTGTGATATTGTTTCACATGTTATGTGTTTTTGTGTTTGTGACATTCTGTGTGTTCAGAGGGGGGGGCCCTGTGTGGCGGATACAATGTATATATTTCACACCCGAATGTATGCTCTTATTGTGAAGGGGAGAAGATGAGGTGAGAAGACACCAACGGTTGTCCTTCATCCTATTTTTGGTTTTGGTTGGAAGACATTGAGAATAAAACAAGACTCAAAATTACTTTTTCGTCTTTTTCTGCTGACTCCCACAATACCCAAATTAAATCAGCTGCTGTTCTTGAACAATTTGGAGTACATGCAAAAGCTTGGTCTCTTTATTGAGATGACAAGCTAAATTTTCTATTTTTGCAGTCAAAAATACTTTAACTGTAAGTAGTTTGTAGCTATTACGTTTATAACACAATAGAAATTGAAAAATGTTGCTTCGCCCATATTTTTCATTTCTATTTCTTGCAAATGCACATTGAGTGTTTAATGTATGCACTGGAAAATACAATAAATCTGTAAAGTATTCTGCTCGTGGATTTCATGATTGATCAAACTAACCCTAAACTACAAATATAAATCAGCTTAAATAAACTGTGCAGAAATGAACTGATCGGTATGTTGGATCGGTGTCTCAAAAGCCAAAATTGCTATTGTTATTGCCGTAAGTATTCATCTTAAGATTTTTTTTCAGTTTTTACTTTTTATTTTGTGAAATATATGAAAAAAAAAACTCAAATAAAAAGCAATTCGATGATCTTATGTCATCTAAAGTAAATCTAAATCCCTTCAAACTGGGCTATTTTCATTTTCCACTTCCCTCAGTCGGTAGATTTCTGCCACACAACTAAAACAGCATTAAAAAGCTGAAATAACTTCACAATACTGGAAACAAAAGGTAGAGCTTGTGATTTTGTCCGTTTTGCTATTTTATATCTTTCAAGTTGTACCTACCACACGGACATTTTGTACCCATGTTAACAACCCATGATTTAAACTAATTATCCATACTTTTAATATCTGCTGACAAGCAAAAGCATTATACTCCAGCAGGAGGTCACTTGTAGGTCAACTCGGTGGGATCCGAGGTTGTAGTCTGCCATATTTTACGAGTCAACTGGACCAAGCAAGATCAGAACTGAAATAAATCGGAATAGGGTGTAATAAGCGCTTAGATAAAATTTCATGGCTGAGCCGAATCCCATGTGGGTTTTGAGCATTTTTGTGACAATTTATCACCACAATTTATGAAACATTCTCGCCGCCTACAATATCGACTACAATAAAAAAAATTAGAATGATACCATTGTTTAAGTTCATGGGTAAGAGGCGGTTTACTACAAAATAGCAATGGGATGTTGTTAAGAATTAAACCATCGGTCCCTTCTTGTGTGTCCTGTGTAACTGTGTCAAAAACAGTGCTCTGTTTCACATTATGAAAATATATCGCATTATTTTCTGCAAGACATGGCTACAACCAAGCACTGGATTTGTGCAAGATATTTCAGATTCCTTAACTGAGTCACCTGAGGTTCAATTGGTGTTAGTTCAGGTAATTAACAGACGTTTTAAGGTCACTCATCACTGTTTCCTTAAGATTTTGGTAGCGAAACCCAAGAACCTTTAAGTGTGAAATAAGTAGGCCTGTCACAATAACAAATTTTACTGGAGGACACATTGTCACAAAAGTTATTGCGATGAGCGATAATATTGTTGCTTTGAGACAATTTTCAAGCCATATACCGGTAAAGGCACAACAATACAAAAGCACATTCTCAAAGACGAATAAACTTTAAATTTTAGTGAACATTTAACTGAACTGTTAGACATGTTAAATATCTAAAAGAACAGAAAAAAGAAATTAGATGATTTGCGAAGTCTTCTTAAACAAAATCAGTTTTGACCAAAGCACCAAACTGAAGACTTTTATCATCCAGTTTCTGGGAGAAAAACTATAAACTATGCAAATTCAAATTATTGAATCTTTTTTAATTTGTCATGCGATTAATTGATCTGTTGTGACAGGCCTAGAAACAGGAGTCAGAAGCTTCAGCTTAAGGAATGCCAGTTTAAAAGGAAGAACCTGAAACTCTTTTACAGTACGGACAATCTATGCTAGGAGGACTCAGTCAACCACAGTATAGAGGAAGAAATCAAATGTTGCCGCATATAAAGCTACATGTTGGCGTAGCTCAAAAGCTATATGGTATGTTGCTGGCTGACTTCATTTTTAAATTAAAACTTTATTACCTGAATATAAACTGGCACAAAGAGAAAAGAAGCTAAAGTGCTAACCCAGTTTGCTATAAAATTCAAATTCTTATTCTCAATTCAGGCTTGCTTTAAAAAGGCCAAAAGGTTCTCCTTAGTAGCAGTCATGCAACCAGATTATCTTTGTTGTAGAAGCAAAAAAAAGTAAATAAAAAATTATAATTTTGTCTTGGCTATTCATTTCAGTCTTCTGCCCTTTCGTAATTTAAAAATTTTACCTGAAAGAGACCGGACAAGGGTTTGATTCAAACATGTCAGGTGATGATTTAACCCTTCCAGGCCCGACGGCGTGGCGGCAATCCAGCCAAATTCGCAGTACCGTAATCCCGCCACACTTTGCACTGTCTGAAAAATTCCAACGGTTTCTGAAAGGCAGAGACGTTGCGCTTTCCAGCCAATATCGGGTTATTACGGTAATTTGACCCCCGCCCCCAAAAGTACAAAAGGGTTTGTTGAAATTTGAGCATGAAATGGAGGAACAACTTGGTGAAATGATTTGCTGAAGACAAAGCGTTGTTACAAAGTTCTTATCACTAGTTTACGTTCTAGAGTGTTAGATCAACTTTACATTCAGATGTCAATGACTTTCCAGAGCTTCTGTTATCTGTTATAGCCCTCACCTCCCTGGAGGCAAGTCTGATCTCATATTTGTTAGATCATGATTCATGCTCTTAAAAGGCACTTCGGGAATTTTATGAAAAACTAAAATAAAATTTTTTTAAGCATTCAGGGCCATAAACTCTGAAAATCAGATGTTCTTTTTTCCCTTTACTGCTGTTCAAATGGACACAAATGAAAAGTTTATTCCTGCAGCTTTCACCTTCCATATCCACATCAGATTTTGAGAAACGTTCAGCCTTCCCACTCTGAATTCTGACTTGAGAGTCCGTCCCAGTTCATTTTCTCCGAAACCATTATGATCGTATGCGGATCATAATAAAGGATAAAATAAAATGACCTAACTTTTGTTTTTAATCAGGAAGGAAGTCCTGATATAGATCTTGCTTACCCAAAAGCTCTTTAAATAGTTCAAGTTTTCATCTAACAGACAAGATGTTCAGCTCTGAAACAAATTATGACAGCAATGGTTTATTATGAGCCTGTAAATTTGATACAGATGGTGTTGGGGGGAGGAAAAAAAAAAAAAAAAACACTCCCCGTCTACATTTCAATAGGCATGGAGCCGCACCATAACTTTTTATGTGGACTCGTGTCTGAGGAAGCTTTATGAATCCGTTGGCTGTGACAGACTGAGTCTGTGGATATCAGGCGGACTAGAAGAGAGTTAAATATTAGATATTTGGGTGCGTTAGCATCTTTTAAGTCACGCGGCTGAACGAATGCTAACACGAATCTGGCACAAGACAGCAGAATCCTGGCTAAAACTGGACGATAATAAACAAAACTCAGCAAAACGTCCGTCAATTTGTGGAAAAACGCATCCCGATTTCCTACCGCGTGCGAAAAAAACCCAAAAAACCCTGTTTGTTGTAACTTCCTAGGCTTTGCACATACGACTCGAGATTATCGCGGACGTAGCGCGCGCGGCGCAGCCAAGTTTCCTGTAGCTCGGCCGTTTTTCTCCGCGGTTTGACGGACAGTCCAGCTCCTGGGAAAAGTGGCACTGGAGCGGGATGGAAAGCATTAAGAGCTTTCAGCGACGCCCCGAGGCTGGCTCATGTGATACCCTCTGAGAGAAGGGCTAATATTTTACAGTCGGCCAGGTATTTACCAGAAGCTCGCGTCGTTCACCTTAGATCAGGGCCGAGGTATCAAAACATTGAGAGGATGAGCAACGGACCCGCCGCTGAGCTCTATTCCGAAGGACGGCGGCCTATCACTCACTCACTCCCTCGCTCCCTCGATCCCTCACTCACCGGTGCGGGGTTCAGCTGTTGGTCACGTCCTGGGTAAAGAGAGAGAGAAAAAAAAACAAACGCACGCCAAGCCTGACGTCCAAAACAGGGCTCTACGGTTTGACACCGAAGAGCTGCGTGACGTAAACCATGATGCATGGCTGTAAAATGCAGAAAATCCTCTTTTTGCAGAACACGAGAGGGAGAAGTCGCCCCCCCCCCCCCCCCCCCCCCCCCCCCCCCCCCCCCCCCGCCCCCGCCGCCGCCCCCCCCCCCCCCACCGCCCCCCGCCCCCCCCGCCTCTCTCGTCCTCTTGCCT
>CAEGAE010093280.1:0-52399 GCA_903067095.1 Girardinus metallicus | reverse complement strand
AAAAGTCTCTTGGAGCCATGGTCCAAACCCAACAGGAAGGCGGCCATTTTGAATCAAAGCTACAATAGTGTGTCTGTTGTTCATGTGGTGTTTTCTGCCCACCTTTGTGATCCTCTAAAGAGCCGAACAGCTTGAAATTGCAATTCAGCTCTGCTGCGCTTGTGCTTTGTGAGGCAGAGCCGAGGAAGAAGTCGGCGCGTGTGGCCTGGCGGACGGCCGCGGGGACAGCGCGAGATCGTGGCGTTGCTGGAACCCCGGCGGTGGACACGAGGCCTTCGCGCGCTTTGCTGCGAGGGCCTCCAACGCCGCTTGCGGCTTTAATTAATCTTTGAGTTATCTACCCACCTCTGGATTTACGACAGTAAATATGGGTTTACTGCTAAACTAGCAAAATTAGCTTAGCTAATGTAGCTTTTACCTCCAAGCTAAGACGGACATGTAGCCTACCTGCATGTTACCACATGTATTTACTCTGCCAGTCACCAGAACCTTGTTATTCACCTGAAGTCTTTGTTCGTCCTTTACAAAGCTGTTTAAGCATTGATTATATGCATCCATAAACTTAAGTTTGTGAAGCTCCTCCATGGCGTATGCACTCTTTGTGTTCACTAGTTAATGAACTATAAGGTAGTATCAGATCGGAGGCAGCTTGTCCATATTGTCTGACATGTTTCTTCTCCAGGTCAATTCAGACATCAGCCATTTTGTTCATGTGTCTTTCTCTTGCACATCAGTCAAGAGTATCCACATATTTTCTTTTGGTTGGTCTTGAAGACATGGGTCCACTATTCATTGTGTATGCGCTCGCCTACTAAGATGGCGCGGATCACTTCCTGTTCAGACTTGTGGGAGCTATGTATTGTCATAAAGGAAACTGAGGAAAATAATTACCTCAACGAAGCGAGATGCAGAAATCCCTTCGCTCATAGAGTCTCACCAACTTCTGATAACTTCAGTTACAGAAATGTTCCCTGATTTCAAAACTTTGGCACTTGTAATTCCATTGTCCATTTGTAGCACAGAGCACAAATTCAGCCTTCAACTCAACTTCAAAACAGACATTTGAGAATTCAAAAGAGGTTTATACAGACCAGGAAGTTCAGGCCACCACAGACGAATTGCTCAGTATTTAAGTTCAATCCTTGAATTTTTTTATTCATATGCAGTCAAACTTGGTTTAACTGCACTTGGTAGTTGGTCCTCTGATAACTGGCAATTCTCTGTTCAGCTTGATGGATAACAGAATGAAAATTAAATGTGACTGAATAAATTATCTTTTAAAAACTGGTAAAAATAGATGACGTATTTTTTCTGACGCCATCTCTCAAATTGACGGACATGGAGAAATTCAGATTACTTTTATAGGCACTGTATTGCACTACTTTGTGTTGGTCTATCACAAAAAATCCCAATAAAATACTAATATAAAGACCTTTACAATAACCATATCAGGTGCAAGTAAGACACTTGAATTTTTAGGC
Source organism: Girardinus metallicus (assembly GCA_903067095.1). Classification (NCBI taxonomy): domain Eukaryota; kingdom Metazoa; phylum Chordata; class Actinopteri; order Cyprinodontiformes; family Poeciliidae; genus Girardinus; species Girardinus metallicus. Next base: position 50,918 of record CAEGAE010093280.1, on the reverse strand, counting down.
AACTGATTAATCAAAGTGCATAAATATCAATTATGCGATGCACAATAGTAGTATACCTGCTGCATTGTGACAGTAAACGTGCTGTATTGTAAGTTGCATTCACTCTACAGTTGATATTACAAAAGGAAAGCCACAGGCATGCAACAGCAGCACCACTACAGCACTTTTAATACAGCATATATAGCTTTATGTTTGATGATAACAGGCTGCTCAATTTTCTTTTCTGTGTCAGTCGCACAGAGACCTTCGGGACAGAATGTAGCTGAAGTCAAACATTTCTCTAAATATCTCTGCAATGACTGGGACACGAGTAAAAAAAGCAATCTTAACTCTGAGTCTTTTTTCCCCAAGCTGCAAAGAGCTGATGGTGGGCGATGCCAGAAATGATGGCTCTGGGGGCCATCGATGATCAGGAGAAAGAGGTTTTCCATTCACAGTTAACCATTGTTAACAGAGGAGGACCATTTTAAACATTTCTGTCGTTTTATAGAAATCAGCAGATATCTATCTATTTGTCAATGAAAAAGTGATTATCAGAGCGTCACCTATTTATAAGACAGAAAGATCCTGATGTTAGATTAGATATGTTAAATTGATAGAAAAAGTAAGGAAATTTATTATTACATATTTGCATGGAAAATGCATTTGTGGCGTAAGTTGAATATGAGGAGTTGTGTCTGTTAAATATTTCTCAAAGAAAAAACATCTTAATGGGACAGAGTGCTGATGGCACTTTGTCTACAGGAAAACAACTCAGGTCATTATTGGAGACGATGCAGAAAGATATCAAGACGAGATTCTGCAAACAGTAGGAATCCCATATTTTCACTCATTTATGCAGTTTTCACACATTGCAAAGAATGAAAATGTCTGTAATTTTCATCATAGGTACACCTCAGCGGTGAGAAATGGATCTTCAGATCTCTGGGTAACAGAGTTTCAGCTTCCTACAAAGTTTTCTTCTTGGGTTCAGGTCTGGAGAAAGACTGGGTTACTCCTGAACCTAGAGGTGCTTCTTATGCAGCCACTCCTTAGTTTCTCTGGCTGTGTGTTATGGATCTACGTCACACAAGGCAGCCATCTTGAGTTTCTTCCACTTCCTAATAACATCTCACCAGGCCGATTGCCTATTGTCCTGTTGCACATCCCAACTTTGTGCAGGTGTACATTGTTGTTCCTCAGACAACTCTTCGGTCTTGCCCTTGGTGAAGAGGCTAACGGTGCGTTTACAACAAATGCGTCTGTTTCAAGTTCAATGCGTGTGACATTTTGCTTTAGACGCGCATCAGATGCGTCAAAGTCGCTCTAGTCGGGCGTTAAGAGACTCCTTATCCATACGTATCCCTCAAACGTTTCCACCGTCTCCTGCATATTGCATCTAAATAAATACATTTATCTAATGTTTCTTTAATGTAATTCGTTGTTTTTGCTGGACGGATTTGGATAGCTCAAATGCGAGAAAATATTTTTTTATAGTAAAAGTTATAACTTACCCAACGTTCCAACTTCCTCAATGATCCTCTTCCAAGATAGAGGATTCTGTCTCTGTAGTCACAACTGGATTGGTCGTAGATTATAGGACAAGAGCAAACAGCGACAATTAGTTTATCCTCCATGGGTTTTTTCTGAGATCACATCGGAAAATGCACCATTATGCCACATGGAGGAGTCTCTCTGATTGGTTGATGCTCTCTATCGAGCAGCAAAAGTTCAGATTTTCAAATTTCAAATTGCGCCGCGCTTCAATGTAAAACGGACGCACCTGATGCTCAAAACAAGTTTGGTGTGAACGCACCATAAGTGTCTTTTTTTTAATCCAAGTAACAAGTTCAGACGGGTTCAGTAAATACAGACAAAGAATAGGAGGATAATTTAAAAATATAAGCTTTCCATGAATCCTTAAAATGTCTTAAATTCATTTAAAAATGTAAGTTAATTTTATCCTAACCTTGTATATTCTATGTACATATTTTCTATTTTCTTGCAGGACTTGTTTGAGTCGTGCACTGCTACCAGAAACTAGATGCTATAACTTTGCTTGCTAGCTAGTTATTTTCTGATTGGTTGGCCAGTGGTGAAAACTGTAGAGAGTTTTATAAGTACAAAGATGCTTGTAAAACACACACTCCAGAAATATTCCAGTTTTGATCCCCTGGTGTGACTAAAGCAAGGCAGAAAACAGATCTACAGGCAGCATTTGGTGTGATGCAAACTCTGTAGTTTGCTACACTAAAGCTCTTCTCTTTTACCCAATGGAGCAAAAATACAAACCCAAAGTTGTTGGGTGAAAGTCATTCACCTACCAACTTTAACTGGTGGTACAGACTCTGCTGTAGTATGAGGTTGAAGAAGCAGACGGTGCGTATGTAGGGTGGTTTGAACAGTAGAGCATATGGAGGCGTAAATTGAGGTATGGATGAAGTGTTTATGTTGAGTGTTGAACTCTGTCTAATGAATGGCTGTAGCTCTCAGTTTGGTGATCAAAGGTTGTTTTCCCCTCTCAGTTCATCTATTTGTCTCTTTGAAGACAACCCATCAAACGTTTTCAAGCGCACCTTTTCAAGTTATTTCTGAAGTTATTCTTTTTTTTCCCTACGTCTTGTCAGATGATTTATCTCCTTCTTTTAGAACGTGATAGCTTTTTATTAGCACTCTTTTCTCTCTCTTTTTGCTGTCTTGGCTTTAACAGATGGTTGAAACAAACCAATCAAAACCTCCACTTGAGCTGGCTCTCCAGGGGTTTGTGATCACTTCAAAATAAGACTGCACATCTGAACAAGACTTTGCTATTGATCACTCACTCAAGCTTTCAGAAGTGATTCACAGTAAGGTTTGTATTTCTGAGAACTTGCTTTCAGCCTCCTGTCAATGTTTATTGGCATCGATTGGAGGATTAAAGGCGGAATGAAACAATTTAAATCACTCTTCATTTTACCTCCAACGCCTTGTAGACTGAACCAGCTTGTTCCACAGTTCACACCGGCCACAAAGTACAACTGATTGCAGTGAATGTAAGAACATTGGATATTGACGTCAACTGAATTTCTCTTCTTCTTGACGTGATTGTGGCCATTTTTGTGCATTTAGATGAATTTGATAGCAGGGACAGAGAATGTGGGGGCACAAACGTGAAAAATAAACCTTGGAAATGACTTTAGATGTGGTAGAGAAAAGGTATTCAGACCTGGTTTTCACATTTTTGAAATCCTCGGTCTTGGGTAGGTTAAAGTGAACTGGCGAGGTTTGAATGTGAACGCCAAGCGGACCAAAAGCAGGAAGCTAGTTATAGTGCAGGGCATTCTGGTCAATGTATTACTGTTTGCTCACGTCGCTAGCGTTAGCTCCTCCCCTTTTTGCTGTTGCCGTTGGTAACTGGTATGAATTACAAGTATTATATTTTAAAATTTATATTTTAAACAAATTTAAGTATTTCATGACTAAGTTTGCCATGTTTTGCATATGTTTCTAACTTATTAATGTTCTTCATTTTAGTTATGTTTAATTTCAACAAATGTTAACTGCTGCTAACTGTTCATTGGGAGCTATAGCTTTGTAGCTTGTTTAGGGTTATTTACTATATTTTATTTTACGTATAGAGGCAGAAGCTGCTGGACTGATGTTAGTCTTATTCAGAGGTTTTCGTGTGGTTTTCTTCAGTAGTTCTTGGTGCAGCGCCACCACAGGCGAGGAGGGGAACTTGTTTTTCAATTAGTTTGGATCGTTTGACTCAGTGCAACGTGAAAGCGAACAGCAGCAGATGAAAAATGTAACAAATGTTGCAATTTTGGCTAGCAGACTATCAGGTGGAAAAACTCCAAGAAGTTTGGTCTTTCATGAAAAAAATCTGAATAGTTCAGCACAAACATTAGAGGACATGAAATCTGTTTGTTAGATTTAATAAATGCTCCAGAAATCACTTTGAGTCACTGAGATTAGAGACAGCTGCTTCATCTGGGCACATCTCCTCCAGCAGTCATCAATCCGCCCTCCCTCCACCAGCTGAGAGAAACGCCGACTTTTGGCTGACATGAAATGATGTCACTTCACCTCCTGGGACTCTAAGATTCAGCCGAGCTCGTTTTGGCTGATCACGTCGAACAGAAGCGGCAACAGGAGACTCAGGGGAGGCGGCCCCTTCGCGACCTCCTCCTCAAGCCATCGATATCACTCCCGGGGCCTCCGTGCCGCTCCATGGATCTTCCTGATTGAATTCATCTTGTTTTTAACAGATCTGCTGCTGCTGCTAGCAACAGACAGGACATTATTCTAAGAGGATGAGTATTGATGCACTTCTTCCTGACATGTTTTCCTCTGAATGAATATTCAACCGACTTTGCAGGAGCTAAAACAACAATTGCTCTTTGGGTTGATGGTCAGAACTGTTTGTTTGTTTTTTTGGTTTAAACTGATGGCCCACTTCTTCTCACTCTCTGCTGTTTGTGTGTGACCGCCGCAGGTGATTTATCCCACAGTAAAACACTTGTTATGCAAAGCACTTATTAAAGCGTCAGCGGGGAGGATCGATACAGCCATTCTTTACGACAACAGCTTAAGGGAACCCGCTCACGCAGAGACAGTGTGCACTGGTTTGGCGTGATGTACGGCGTGGCGGGGTCAAAATTAATTTACTGATGTGAATGTGAGAAACGCAGTGCCAATAAAAACAGCAGGGAGAAACTATTATGATTCTGCTCGCCCTGCTGTCTGCAAACATAAATACTGAAAACATCATTAGAGGCTTAGAAGGAAAACATCAATTATAACGATTATTAGCAATGGAGATCCTGAGGACCACAGAGCTACATGGGAATCTAATGACTTCCTGAAGAGAGGCTTTGTGAGGAGAATCAAACATAAACTTCATTTTATGTTATCAGGGTTTTATGAGACAGACCAACATGTTTGTAGCATTTATTTGTGAAGTGGAAGGAAAATGAAGTGGTATTCATTAGGGATACTTATGAACACTTAAAGCTGCCAAATATACCTTAATATGAATTAATACAAACAGTGGAAACAGTCTTAGCAATAGCATAGAAGCTAACGTCTTCAGTTTTTCTTATTCCTACACTTAGGGGTTCAGCCAATCAGCACCAAGGAGAATAAATGGTGATCCAGGATTGGCTGCTTTGCAATCGCCAACCAAAAGCAAGTAAAGCAGCTTTATGCCAGGAGGGATTTCAGACATTTTGGAAAAAGAGAAACACTGAGTTCCTTTAAATCTAGACTGACATTTGAAACAAAAATGAAACAACAATCAACTCGACAAAATGTAATGCTTCAACTGTTGACTGATAACTTTGTATTTTTGTGTTTTTATGATGTAAAGCTCTTTGGACAGCCCGATGAGGGTTAGTTTGCAATCCTTTTGTTTATGTAATATAATTTATTTGTTGGCTCTTTAGCACAGTAAACTGAAGAGGCACATAAAGAAGTTTTAATTACAGATTTCTGGTAATTATTGAGTTGGTAAGTAATATATTCCATTAAATTGAGATAAAGTAGAATTAAATGAATAAGAGTTCACCTCTTCCTGCACCTTTTCAAAGAGAATAGTAAGCAAATTATTGCTTGTTTTCTTGTTTTAAAAAACTTTGACTAGACCCTTTGAAGGATGAATATAATATTGTTCGTTCAGGGTTTTGTTTTTTTCTGCAGAGTCAAAAAATCTTAAGTTACACTCACAGAGCAGCTGAATCCAGATATTTTACGTCAATTTGAACGGCCCAATTCCGATATTTCCACCCAAAATAAATTAAATTTGAGCCACTTTTATATCTGGTACTAAATCGAAAACGCATAGTTCTCCAAAGATTCTGCTTTTTGTTTTATTTAGGCGCTATTGGATTAAAATCTCTCTGCTGGTATAATTCAGAAATGAATTTACGTCACATTTTCTCCAGAAACAAAGCCACAATTATGTTTTTGGGTTTCAGCAAAAGTCCTAATAATTCTGCATGGCACTGAGAAATTCATCCAGACGTTTTTTAAATGACAGAGCAAATGAAAAGCTGTTTCCAGAACGACACCCACACACGTGTGATCAAAAGGTTTTCATAGCTCTGCACGGAAAATATTGCTTGGTTGAACTTTTCACGGTCGGCAGCTGTCGGAGATGTTTCTCCACGTTGATATTTTAGAAAAACCTTCTGACAGGTGCAAAATGGAGCCAAAGTAGAGCGCTGCTCAACACCTCATAGAGGAGGAATTGTGATTTTTGACAGCATAAAACCACAAATGCAGCAAAAATCTTCTAGATTTGAGACATTGACTTTTAGAGTCAAAATAGATTTAATTAATTCGTTGGTTTGTGCTTTTAATAGATGCCTCGTTATATAAATCATTTAGTTTATTAAAGAACATGGTGTTGACGCATTTACAGAACAGAAAAAAGCAGGAGTTTAACTTTTGGTGCATTTAATAAATGGAAAAGAGAGAACTTCAGGTTTCTGTCAGCTTTTCACATTTCTTCTTGTTTTGCTTTTTGTCTCGTCAGATTATCCACCATATGACGAAAAACAGATACAGAAATAAAGAAATAGAGGAAAAAATTAAGAGACCACTTAAAATGATCAGTTTCTCTACTCTTAATAAGTGTATGTTTAAGTAAAATGGACTTTGTTCTTTTATTGTCTCTGAAATCCCAAGCAAAATTTTGTATTTATTTGCAGAATTCATATTAATTTAGAAACAACAATACTAATGGTTTTGACTCAGGAAGAGTTCAGAAATTCATATTTGGTTGGAATAACCATCAGGTTTCCATTGTGCAAAGGACTCTACATTTTTTCCAGAGCTGTATTTGCCTGTATGCAAAAAAATACATGACACAAACAACCCACTAACTTCTGTTTTCCCTCCGTTTAAGAGATAACTTCGCACAAATTTCCCTCCATCAGTTATAGTCACAAATAAATTCATCGCTATTACCACATGCAAATACGTTCTGGTCCAACTAATTCATGAATCACTTATTTTTCTACAACGGGAAGCTTGTTTGCTCTCCGTCTCTTGGAGACGATGAATGACATTCAAAGGAGCTGCGAGCTTCACATCGTATTGATTTGACTGCTTTCTAGTTGTTACACCACTGAAGCCGCTACTATCCTCCATGTGAAGTGTTAAAGATTAAAACATCCCCATCAAGCAGATGTTTAATTAAAGGTTCTGGATTTTAGGACAGTGTAACCAAGCATGTTGCCTACAATATGACAGCTAAGAAGGGAGCTTTATACGCAAATTATATGTTAAGAGATTCAAAAGGGCACTTAGGCCAATAAAAGCCTCAGCTGCAGTCGTGTAGCTGCAAAATGCAGATGCTTTTAACTTCCCAGCACGACACAAGCAGCAGGAAAATGTCACTGGACTTTGAGGACGAAAAGTTGCAGAACAGATTTTTTTTTTTCCTCCCCTTTAAAGCTCAGAAATGTTTGAGAATATCGTTCAAAGCTGCTCTGGAAGAGACGAAAATATATTCTGAGTGGTGTAGGAGTGGAGCGCGATACCAGAAAGTATCCAAGAACCAAAGCAGGGTGTGTTCGCCCTTCATGGATTTTACATAAACTACCAACCTTGACTTAAAGATCATCTAAAATTACATTTTAGAGGATAAAGTTGGGAAAATGTTCAACTTGAAACCAGGTTGGTTTTTAATCCTGTAGACGATATGAATGGAAAAGCACAAATCTTAAGTATTTTTAAGATAGAAATACCTTAGTCCACTTGAAATAAGACAAAACTAACTTACAAGTAACTTTTCAGTAAGATATAAGAGCAATAAATTCTTAATATGGATGATAAAGGACTAGTTCCATTGGTGGATTATTTAATTTATAACAAGAAAAAAAGAAATATCCCATTTAATATCTCAGCAGTCATTATCTGACTGGTTGTTAGTGAAATCCAGTTTGGGAGGAATCCTTCATTACTCGTGTCCTGAGAGTTTTGCATCCATTCAGCATGTTTTCTCCTCCACGTCAGCAGCTGATTTCACAAACCTGCACCTGTTTTTGCAAGACAAGCATCTTCTGTGATTAACAAATGTTCATCCAGTCGGGGGGTCATCTGTCTAACAATGAACATCAATGCCGGCCATTTGCAGGACACGCTTTTTCATTAGCTTATCCTCCTATAACCCTTCACTGCACTGCCTCCAGAAGTTTATTTATCTATCTACCAGCATGTGGTCCAAAAGGTTGATGAAACAGCAAGGAGCCTGCCGTTTATGTGGGAGTAATTATATGGAAATTGCATTCACGGGCCACTGTGTTGCTCTGCAGCAGCCCGTATTGAATTGACAGAAGTTAAGTGACTTGCAGCAGCGGGAACAGATTGTCCTGAATGATTTGCTTTTTTTTTTCTTTTTTTTTTCCTCCCAAGTCAGGCGTGTCACCGGCCGAGCTCACCGTTATCAACGGGGCGGTTACCCTACTGTACGAGCCACTCGGCGCGACCGCGTTTCACACCCACGCCTCGGCAGAAATCAGTCAATCTGGATAGGGAGATGTCATTTTCTGATCTGCTTGGCTTTGTGGTGCCACAGTTTCATCATTTTAAACGGTCAAACTTTTTTTCTTATGCTAAGTGTTTGAGTTTAAATTGCAGACAGACAAGTTGTTTTTAAAATCTCATCTTCAAGAATTATATAGATAAAAAAAAAAAACACACTGATGGTGTTTAATTTCAAAGTTTGGCAGAAGAAAGAAAAGTCGGTCATTACAGAAATGCAACACACGAACTAAAACATCAAAACGTGCCTTGCTCACCAACACTTATAAAGTTTGATTTAGAAACATGAATCCATTCTTCACGTAGGTTCATTTACTCCCATTAATTCATGTTTGGCTAAAGGTGCGTTCACGCCAGTCCTGTTTAATTTGCTTTAATCAAATTCTGGTTCGTTTGTCTAGAAAGCCCGGTTCGTTTGGGGAGGTGTGAATGTGTAATCGAACTCTGATGCAGATCAAAAAAGTGAACTCTGGTGCAGTTCGAATCCATATGTGAACCGGAGACGGATCCAAAAGCAGGAAGTGGACTACAGCGCAGTGCATTCTGGGTAAATACAACCAAAACAAAAGCAAGAGTCCAACGTAGGCAGGAGAAATAGTTTGTAGTCTTTAACCAACAAGAAATCCTACAACTGCTAAAATCTGATGCCACTCCTTTTTTATTTACATTTTGTGGAGAATTAAGAATCAGAGGTTTTCGTGTCATTTCCTTCAGTGGTTCTTGGTGCAGCGCCCCCACAGGCGCGGAGGGGAACTGGTTTTTCAGTTATTTTGGTTTGTTTGACACAGTGCAGTGATAAAAAGAACCATAGCAGCTGAAAATGGAACAAATGTTACAATTTTGGTCTCTAATCAACTATGAGGGGTGAAAACAGTCTGTATGTTAGCAAGCTGCTCCTCACATGTTCTTTACACCCAGCTGCAGGTTTCTGGTACAGTTGTTGGCGGATTAGTCTTTACAGAACTGGTATCATCTGTTGGAGTTGTTGACTATTTGGTCAGTTATTTGATTAACTAACAAAATTTTATTTAAAAAATCTATCACTTCAGCTGGAGGTTGGCTTCTTTTGAATAAATGTATGATTAAATTTCAAAAGAAGAGTTGTTTTTAATTGAAAAGCTGATATCTGAGCCAAGTTGTGAGTTATACCCTTTCATGTCCTTCTGTAGTTGCAGAGTCCTGAGCTGAAAGTTGGATGAAGTCTTTGTGGTTTGTCAAGCACTTTTTCTTCTCCAAGACGTTATAAACTTAAAGACCCAGCAGGGGTTTTTTGTCGCTGCTGGTTTTTGACATGGCTTTGATGTTTAGCTTTTCGGCATTCATATCAGCCGCTCTCACAGTCTGCCAAACTTGTCTAATGTTCCTTTTAACTCTCATTTTGGAAATAAAATTACATGCTGGGGAAATAACTATTGGAAACTGCAGCTGAGAAGGAGCTGACTGTGAAAACAATGGTTCAGGAGAATTTTGTGAGCTTTAAAACGATCAGATCAGACGTTTCTCTCACCACCCAACAAGCTCTTTCAATAAGGCCTGAAGTTCTATACTTCAGGCCTAATCAAGACTTCAGTTTATTTTCCAGTATCTCATTATATTTCTACTTAAGACTTTCGCTCCAGACTTACGACTTTTAGTCAATTAGGGAAACACGGCATGATAAAACACAGAGGTACTTGTAGTTAATTGATCAGTGGTCCAACAATGCTAATGCACAACGATGTGCAAGCTCTTCTTTAATTACACAACTAATGGGAGTGATTCTGCCTTGAAAGGCTCAGTCATAAACATTGTTTTCACCACAAAACAACTCAGGATCAATAAAAATCTGTTTAAATCTGCTGTGAAATAACAAAAGGACAAATATCTAAGTACCAGCTGACATATTTTATGCTATTCGTGGAGCTAAATTCTATTTTTTACACATTCTGAGAGCACTTCTTTCAGTTTTGTCTTAATAGCCAGATTAATCAAGGCATTTCACACATTCGCTGTAATAAAACGTGAACAGAAATAATCGCTAGAGGTTTCAACAGATCGCACGCTTTTGCAGTCAGTATTTAAAGACCCAATACAGATAAATATAGAACATCTTCAAAGGTGCTAAGTGCAAATTCAAATGCAAAGTGCTGATCTGCACTTTGAAGCAATTTTAGGAAGTGAAATTATAAAACATGACTAATACATGCCTGCTGAAAGAAAAACAAACATTCACCAGACTCAGACACACACCTGCAGATTTTGTTAAAGTTGCAAAAGTTTTTTATTGAAAGAAATAACATTTATTTTGCTTATTTTGCTATTTTTCTGTTACTTATTTACTTTATTTTCTGTCCTTAAAATACCAAAATTTTCAATTAACTTCATATTTTGGTCTGTTTGATGATTGAATTTTAAATATTAAATGATTGATAATTTGATCAGCTTACCAAATACTTTTTTGACTTCAACATTTTTACTTATGTTGAAGAACCACTCTTACTTCAGGACAAGTTTTGGATATTCTTCCCACCTCTGATAATAAGTGATGATTATTGTTGGCAAAGTTGTTAAATACTTGGGTGTTAAATAAATGTTGATGTTTGTGCACCTTAAGTTCAGCTTTACTGTCTTAAAATAATGAAAGAGGGTGTACTTTCTTCTGTTTTTTTTACACGATTGCAATAGCTAAGAGGACCATATGTGGTTTGCTGTTGCAAAAAATAAAAAATAAAAACACACACAGAGCGACAAGAAATTTTCCAACTAACCCACATGTGACCCTGGAGAGATAAAATATGAGCTCATCTGAAAAATGTCCTCGACTCAACATGGACAAAGCTTCGTATTTGTAGAGACAACTTTAATACAGTCTCTCTTATCTGTAATTGCGGTGGTAGAGGTCAACTCCTTTTGTTGAAATTAGAGGTCGGGACAGTAGCTTAGCCGTAATAGCATTCTATTGACATGTTGCCTCCACCAATCTGGGCTTTCTAAATCCACTTACTCCCTCCCAGACGAGCAGACTGCACACCGAGACTCCGGAGAGGCTCAATAATCGGGCAACTTTGGCTGAAGTACGTTCAGCTGCATCAGTGAATTAACGTGGATTTTCAGTTAATCATGGTAATACTGCAGCTAATAGCTTACTAATTGGAGTTTCTCTAAAACCAGCAAACAGGCGCGTTTACAGTACATGACCTTCCAGACTCAAACTGTCCAAGCTTTCTGCAATCTTACTTATTACTGCTAATACATTTCAGTTCCCCTGGATGTTCTTTAATCTAGTTTTCGAGGCGTGCTGTGAGGGTTAGGAGTCAATCTCCAAGATTTTATGGCAAATATGAAACTCAGCAAAGAGCATAAAATGTTTGCGGCGGTGATGAGATTCCTTGTCTCCTCATGTGTGACATTGGAGTCTATCCGAAGGGCAGGAATATATTCTTTTCTCTTCTGTCTCCACAGCTTTCTGTAACCTTCAACATGAAAATTGCTTTCGTTCCCAACACTGGGAAAGCCTTGATTTGTTTCCTATCAGATAAAAAAATGATAATGGAGTAAGAAGAGTGTCTTGGCATGCAAATATGTATAAGTCGGGGAGCGGAGATTCTTCTGGAGCGTTGCTTTTTGTTCTCTTAAGTGTGATTGCTCTTATTTTGTTGCCGATTGCAGGAGAATCTCTCAAACGTTTCTGATCATAGCAAAGAGAAACTCTTGGTGCATTTAACACAGCATGAATTGGGATTTTTCTGGTAGCTGCGTCAGTTTTGACGTGTAAAACAGAAGAACATTAATTAGGCCAAATTATCCAAAAAAGCAACAAATATGTCAGTCTGGAAAAGATTAGGAAGGTGAGCAGAAGGAGTGATAGGTATACCAAAATTACTCCAAGCATAAATCCACAACTCATCCAGGAGGTTAAAGAAAATATCAACGTCTAACGCTGCGTTTTCCACGTCTGATGCTTCAAGTTCGACAAGTGTGCACTTTAAAGTCAGACGCTTGAAATTTTGCTCTGTGCGGCGTTGACAGGAAACTCCTCGGCGTACTTGTCCCTCAAACTCTTTCACCATTTCTTGCATATTTTGTCTGAATAAATACATTTATTTAATGCTTATTTAACGTGACTCCACATTTTTACAGGATGGATTTAGGTAGCTCAATGCGGGGAAATATTTTCAAAATAGTAAAAGTTAGAACTTACTAACATTCCAGCTTCCTCTTCCAATCAAGATCCTTTCTATTCCTGTCTCTGTAGTCAGAACTTGATTGGTTGTAGATTATAGGACGACAGCAAACAGCAACAACTAGTTTATTGTCCACAGTTTTTTTTTCTGAGATCATGTTGGAAAATGCACCACAACACCACATATCAGAGTCTCTCTGATTGATTGAGGCTTCGCGTTGAGCGGCGAAAGTTTAGATTTTCCAACTCCAGCGTTGAACGCATCGGACGTGTCAAAACTCTCAAAACACTTCAAGACACGCAAAGCGTGACGTGCCTCCACATGGACTTTGAATGTAAACCAGAACACATTTGGGTGTGAACGCAACCTATGATCTCATTTATGATTTAAATACCAGAAAAAAATCGCCTTGATTGGTGAGATGAAAGCAGATAACCAAACATGACAATCAAAAATAGGTCTGAAAAACTTATCACGATATCAACGTTTTATATCAGTCAATAACAATAATTATTGATTAGTTGTTGTTTGTTTTTCTAAATATCTGAATTACTGCCAAACTGGTGATGTGACATTTCTTGTTTCATGTTTTGTTGTTTTATATTTTTAAGCAGTTATCAGACACAGTGGTGAAAACTGAAACTGCTGCTGCGCCAGCGACTTAGCAGGTTGTTGCTAGGTAACCAAAGAGCGAGTGAGTTGCTAGGCAACCAAAGAGTGAGTGAGTTAGTTGATTTCACCAACCTCGCTTAGCTAGCCGTGAAATGTTGAGTAGCTAACGCCTTTCCTCTGCCTACATTTTCCCAGAATCAAACATGTTATCTATTGATATTGATCACATGTTGATCAGAATATATTTTATTGATTTATTGTCCAGCCCTGGTCAAACATGGTGGTGGTAGTGTGACTATTTGGGGTTCCTTTGCTGTTTAAGGACTTATTGTAATCGATGCAACTTTTAATTCTGGTACTAGAAGAGTTGTCCGACCATCAAATTGTGACCTTAAACTCACGAAAGATAGAAAATGGAGGATTATGATTAACTCAGTCATAGTCTGTTTTTAAATTAAACTAGAATGCATTGGTATGATTTATAACAATCCGTTCAAGCTTTAAAAACTCATACCAAAATACGAAAACTTTTACATCTCAGTAAAAAAGAGGCTAAAAATGATTAATTTCTTCTCTTTATTCTGCTACCTTAATGTCATGTTGCTTGTAAATTATTATATTTTTAATCATGTTATTGCTGAAATGTGTGATACAAATCAACTTAATCAATGAAGCCATCATTTTATTTACTAATTTTATTTCTCCCACATATAAATCTAAGACATTTAAATGTGGAAAAAGGTGAAAATCTGTATTTTTTACTCACCACTCTTTAGCTTTGTGTTCCTGTCAATACAGAATAATCTCTCCTACAGCATGAGCGATGTTCCTAATTACATATTAATACTGAAAGTGTCAGGAGATATATAACCATGTGACTGAATCCCATATTTTAATTTGTAATTTCCTTCCTGAACCCGGGAAGCGACGCCTGTCCACGGGGAGCAATTCCAACCCGTGTGCAGATCTTTCTCTCTTCTGCAGATTTAAGATCCCAGCTTGGACTTTGCTCATCCATTAAACTGAGAAAAGTCTAGCAATTTCCTATCAGACAGCAAATGGATGGTTGTTGGCAGAAAATAAGAAGAATTCTGCCTTCATTCACCTGTGAAATGAAACACGGCTATAATATTCAAAAGTTTAGTTAAAATTTCCGTGACTGTGAATGTCCTGGAGAGTAAAAAGACTTTATTCCCAAAAGGCAGAAAATTAAATATGATACAGTTCTGTGATATTCTGTAATATGAAACTGTGTTATTTATTTTTTTTCCACAGCAGCTGCATGTCTTAGAGTTTTTGCTTGGGGGATTTTGCCTAATCTTCCTCCAAATGGCTTCCAGTTCTCTGCCTTTGAAGAAAGGCTCCTTTGAAACCCGTCCTCAGATTTTCACTCGAGGTAAAGGCCGACCGGAAGCAGCAGGGGAAAAAACTTTTCCCATCTCTACACTAAAACCTGGTTTTGACATGTGAGCTGTGCAATCACCTTACAACGTCAAACTGCATGCATTTTACTCAGTTTTGATGTGTCAAAGTAGTTTTATTTATCCCTAAAAATACAAACTTAACACCTGCAACTATTTTGAAGTTTGTTTTAATAAACTTTGAACAGCTAAGTAGCTCAAGTTCAGTGAGAATGGATGGAAAAAATGGATAAATGTGTTATTCTGACCACTATTTCTAATATTTGTATTAGAAAAACATTAGAAGACAGAAATAGATTTTGAGTTTTTTAGAGAAAATACAATGTTTTCTCCAAGAGGATTTTTCCAACATTCATAAACTCACATACTGAGGCATTTGAGTTTTTGTACTTTAACGTACCATTACCACTTAAAAATCTGACTCAATTTTATTCTAAAAATGGCACCGACCTTTAACCAATATGATTTTTTAAAGTGAAACTGGACTAACACTTACTAGAGTTGCACTATTTGCACATTTAATATGTTTTTAAGACTTTTAAAACACATTTAAAAAATATTTTTGCACAATCTCACAAAGTAGCAAGAATTTTTCTCTGTACCTGGAACTTAAACTACAGAACGATGAACGCAAAGGCATAAAAAACAAAAAAAAAATGCTACAAATATACAAATACAAAGAAATAGAAAAAACAACATTCATAATAAAATAATATGAGTCAAATTATTGCTGAATTATGCTTTAATTTATGTAAATCTCTTAGATTTTACCACAGATTCCCAAAAAAGGATTTTTATGACGTCATTAGGGCCATTGTAGATAAAAAAGGAGTATATTTTTGCCAAAAACTTAATTTTGTGAGTAATCTCAGAAACTTCATAGAACATTTTTCCCCAAAAATTTTTTGACAATTGAAATTTAGAAATTTTAAAGTTGTTTTGTAGAAAAGTTCTGTAATCTAGTAGTATTTCTTTCTAGCAAATTTCCTCGTTCTTTCTAGAAAATTTTCAAGATCCCTCTCAAAATTTCAGAGTTTTTTTTTTCGTAAGAAATGTACTACTTTTTTATTTTCCACAATGGCTCTAGTATATTCAGCATGTTTCCTGTATTAAGATAAGGACATGTAGTTTTCAGTTTCCTTTCAGCAATAAGAACAGAATTTGAGTCACTGATTCAAAATGCTTGCTAAATTTAGCTAACTTTAAGAAAGAATAATGATTTAAAGTGAAAACGTTGTTATAAAAACACAAATACTTTGTGTTGTACTTTACATTTTCCTCTGTAAGAAAATTATGCAGGTAATTTTTTCCCTGGTGGTTTCATTCTGGACACTTTGGGAAAGTTTGCCAAGCTTTCTTACTTTATCCCCAAACTTCTGTATGTGCTTTGTAAACACTGGTTCGTTTTTATCACAGAAAACCAAAAGGTCAGGCGCTGACAAGCATCAAGTGAGAACATATTCACACCCGAATGATTCAGTAGCGGATATTCCAGCCGAACGGCATCGCTGTTACAGGTGGGCTCAGGATAGACGGCGCCGTTCATTCGGTGGCTCATGGGCAGAAATTAGTCTCCCGATCCCCCGCCCCGCTTTCTCTCCCGCCGGGAGCGAGCTTGGGTCGCAAATGACTGGTTGCCAGACGCTCATATTTTACCTTCTCATTAGCAGCAAGGGGAGCGAGGTAATTACCATGCCGGAGTGGCAGCGAGGAAGGAAGCGCCGGATGATGAGATGTGTATTTTAGCCAAGCTGACAGGGAATAATGTTAATGGCGAGAAAAGATATGATTATAAATATTACAGAAGCACCTGCACATGTAAACAGCCTCCATGCTGGACCAGGCCAATTAGTTATACAGACAACAATAAATAGAGTTAGGTAATAACTAGTTACATTTACTCGAGTGACTTTGTTTTTAAAATGTACTGTTAGGAGTATTTCTTTACTTTTACTTGAGTAATTTTATTATAAAGTATTTCTGCTCTTACTTGAGTAAAATGTCTGGATTTTCTACCCACTGAATGAAACCAAAGATTCACCAGACACAGACACACAGCTGCAGGTTTTATAAGTGTTATACTGAATTATAGAATCTGATTTGGAAAACAAGTTTTCTAGCGTGATTTTGTAATTTTTTTTGTTACTTGTAAGATTTGTTGTCATTTTAAAATACCAAAGTTTCCACTTAACTTTGTATTTTGGTCCGTCTGATTATGTAATTTCTAAATATTAAATGATTGATAAATCGAGTAAACTTTTTACCAAATACTTTCTTACTCTTTCTTTGAGTGATTTCTTGTACTTCTTACTTTTACGTTAGTAGAAATAAATCTTACTTGAAGAAAATTTTTGGCTACTGCAACACAGGACAGAAATAACTTTTGGGTAAAACTAAAAATCTTTTTGTTTTCATATCTCAAGTTTTAGTGATTACATTTTGAGTATATTCCCAGAACTGCGTAATATTTGACCCAAAACTTAAAGGTTCCATTAACCTTAAAAACGCACAAATTGAAATTACAAAAAATAAATTTGGTTAGTGGAATCACTCTAATTCTGAAAAACTTTAGTTTTTCTATCAAAACGTTTTCCCCTATAAGCCATATTAAAATAAATATATTTAGCAAAACTGCAAAAGAAACACTTTTTCCGCAACACGAGTCTCAACCGGTAGTTACTACTGGCAGAAACGGCAAAGAAGATGACAGGAAGTAGTTGGAGGATGATGGTTTGTTTTTGCTTTTTTCATAAAAAAGTTGCATCATTCCACGGTGTTGAAGCCATCGCTCTTCTGTTAAATGGCCGACTACAATTTCTCCAAATCGCCGCAAACATAGCCGCTGCTCTGTGGGCGGGGCTTGTCGATTCTTGCTGGCTGAATTATGAATATATCTCATGTAACTGTTCACATCCGTCATTGCCTTGAGTTTTAATAACAAGCTTATTCAGGTGAGATTTTAATTAAATTTTTTATTTAATAGGAACATTATTTGTGTTTTTTTTTTTTTATGTTAGCAGAATGTAAACAGAGATTTTCCCACTTTTGTAATGGAAACAGAGCTATGGGGAGTTGATGAAATCCACTTGAAACGCCTCTAAAAACGCTTAAGTAGCCTATTGGGTGCTTGTAACAATTCAAACACCTAATATATCTCAATATATTTTGGAAATTGCACTGGCACCACCTCAGGGGCTCTTTGGGGTTCGACCAATCAGCAGCAGGGAAAATAAATGCCAACCAATCAAGAAGCTTCTCAAACTGCAATTTCTTTCAAATATTTTAGATCTAGGAAAAACTGTGCTGTGAATCTTTTTGTGCCTTTCTCCTGACTGATACCTTTACACGATGATTTCTTCTGATCCTTATCTGCACAATTATGGCTTCAACTAAAGGGTCGAAATGAAAAAAAACATCCTACTAGGGCAGATAAGCTTTTTTTAGTCAAATTGTTGCTTTCAAAAATGCCTTTCTGTTGTCTTCTTCTGATCGTTTTGACTGTATCTGTGTGCCTTGAATATTTGAGCTGTTCCGTCTTTATCTCCCGGCGAATACGACAAAGTTACGGATTAATCAAAGTTCAGATGTGTGAAGATGTTAACTCTGCGCCTCAGGCAGTCGATTTGTAGCAGGCGGCTCTCTGTGGGTGGCTGGGTGAGCGATGAGGAACTCTCTTGTAACTTTTGAAGACCACTGTACACCAGCCTCATTACACACTACATCTTAATGACTCTACAGCTGCTATCTTTTCCCTGCAAAGCTAAAGGTCAGATCGGCATCTTAATGCGCCACCCTCCTGCATTCTGACCCAAATACAAACTTCGGTCAATTGGATCAGGCCCGGACGGCATGTTCAGTAGCCTGTAGAATATAAAGATCAATTTTAAATTAACTAAAGTTCATTTAATTAAACCCTGACATTTGTTCAAGGACCCGTTGCAGATGATTTTGTCACTACGGGCTTTATCATAACGCTGCAATAACTGTTGGGTCCAGCAATTTTTAAAATAGATGCTGGAGATGATACAGATGAACTGAACAAGCCGTGTTAAAAGCTGATATAACATTATGGCCGGAAGCATGCACACTGCATTACAGTCACTAATACCACATTGAGCTGCCATCTAAAAAGGAGATTTTCATCCCAGCCTTTATATTATTCAATAAAACAGACAACTTCCTGTTTAACTGCTTCAATAAAGCATCAAATTTGTTTTTTTGTCTGCAGAAAATATTCACAAACCTATTGATAATTTTAATTCAATGGCAGAACTGAAGAAAACAAGAAAAAAGTCACAAAAAATCACAACTCCTAAATGTTCCCATGCTGAAGACTCTATCTTAAAGACAACATGTTCTTGTATAAATTTATTATTAGAGACATTATAGATCAAAAATGGAGTAAATTTCTAACTAAAAAAAAATGTTGACATCTGAGAAAATTTCTAGAACTTGAAAAGTCCAAAATATGCCAGAAAAAAAATCAGAATTTTTTAGAATAATCTCAGAAAACTTCTACAAAAAAAAGTAAGTTTGAAAAGTAAATCTCAGAAATTTTGCTAAATCTCAGAAATTTTCTAGCAAAAATGTTTGAAAAGTTTGAGAATAATCTTTGAAATTTTCTAGGAAAAGCTCTGAAATTGCTGAGTTTGAAAAGTTAAAAATTTGCCAGAAAAGAACTCAGAAAATTTTAGATGAATCCCAGAAATTTTCTAGAAAAAAACTTGAAAATTTCTGAGTTGCAAAAGTTGAAAATTTGCATGAAAGAAATCCAGACATTTTGAGATTAATTCATTAAAAAAAAAAAAAAAAAGGAAATTCCCAAGTTTGAAAAGTTAAAAATTAGCTAGATAGAAACTCAGACATTGTGAAATTCATCTCAGAAATTTTCTAGAAAACATCATGCAAGTTTCTGAGTTTGAAAAGTCAAACGTTTGCAAGAAGAAAACTCAGACATTTTGAGATTCATCTCAGAAATAAAAAGAAATAAAAATAAAAAAAACCTGGAAATATTCTGAGTTTCAAAAGTCGAACATTTTCAACTGTTTTGCTGAATTTATTCATTATAAGCTAACAAGTTTCCGTGACATTCAGTCAATCTTTCTTCCACCAAGTTGAGCTAAAGTGCGGAAACACCAACCAGCTGTCTTGTTTGTTTACTACACTCCACTTTGTGAGAAAATAACAATGTAATATTGAATCTTCTGAATAATTTACATATAATCAGGAGTGATTTACGGCTGGTCTGAACGGAACCATCGACCACAGACTCTCCCACTGGACGCCCACAGATGAATTTCAGCTGCACCTTTTCAATCCAGATAATATTGGTAAAGCTGGTCTATTTCAAACAAATTACAGATATGGGGGTATTTAATTCAGAGAAGCACACCCACAGATGAAATTGGATTTCCCATGCACCATTTTTGCATTGTTACATCGTAGCACTCTCAATATTTGACTTCCTGACACGGCGACTAAACAACTGGCGGCATTACATCATAAGGAAACCATTATTCCCAGTCGTGGCTTGTGTCATGTATCATTAATAATCGTAATGATGGCATTAGAGGATCTCAGTGGGATGTAATTTAAAGATATGCCGAGTAGGAGTGACAAGGTCGTTCTAAACGGCAATAAGCAGGCCTGACAGTTTGTCACGGGGGAGAAGCGCTCGTTCATTCTGGATCTTTCCAACGCACTGATGCCAAATAACCTTAATTTTGTTTTATCCAGCAGCATCAACTAATACTTCTCTCTCTCTACCTTTGTGCTGCAATAACTGCACTTTAATTTCAAGAGTTTCCAGATTCCTCAGCCGCAGCAGCAGGTGTTTAATGCCAAAAGGAAACATTAGCACTGATGGACACCGGCTGCAGAGGCTGAGGAATAACCAGAGCGCAGTTAGTCTATAACTAAATCCCAACAGCTAATGTGTTTTCCTACAAAAATCTTCCATTTCGCCCGCGCAAACACAACATTAGGACTTTCAAAGTAGGTCTCCAGCTGAGAGGAGAAAAAAAAAAAGAAATCTCTTGTGGATAAACTCATTATTGCTGAAAGAAACTGCATTAACTGGATGTATAGTCTCTAGTGGCTCATAAGCATTACAAATAAATGTATTTATATACAGCTAAAAATGTTTCCTCACAGAACAAAGTATGTGCTCAACATCTAATGTGAATCGTTTACATTAGAGGTTAGTTTTTAAATAAAGTTACCTACTTGTCAACAGTGCTGAGACAAAGTGTTGGTATTTCTTTTGTTTTATCAAATTTAAATTTTAAGATCATGTGAGTAAATAAAAAAAAAAAAAAGGTTTCAAGTGATTTTAATTTGTCTTGGAAACGACTTTGTAACCATCTCTTTGTCTCCATTTAATCGTTTGTTGTTGAATTTCAGGGCATGAGGTTTTGCTTTTGGAGATGTTTTAGCCTACTTCATGCTGCCAGACGGGTTGTACTGAAGTGGTGTCTTCAATTTCGTCTTGGAAAAAGTTTAGGAATGATCCGGTTTTCGAAAATGTCATCAATAAAAGTCAGTTCATGTTGGTTTGGAAAGCGGTTTGTCCCTTAATGAAGTTTATCTTTTTATATTTGATGATTTAAAACATTGGTGTAGGAGGAAAATACATTTTCTCTCTCTTTTACGCGTGCAGTTACTGAAAACATATTTGAACTTAGAATATTAGACCAATAAATATGTATTTTTAAAAACAGAAATGTGTGACTTGAAGGTTATTTTCAAAAGCTACTTTTAATCTAACAAATTTAAGCCAAAAATTGACTTTTTTAGTTGTCTGTCATTTTGACTGCTGCAGAAAACAAAATAAAAAATCCCATCCGTTTATTTTTAGCCATAAATTTTAAAAATGATCATAATATGAGATTCAGTTGCATTTCATTTTGATTAAATCTGATGTGTGTGAAATCACACATCAGACCTGATTTTATATTTCCTGCAAGAAACTTCAAATTAAGTGAAAACGTTAGCCGCTAACTGTTAGCTAACCGTTGTATTCTCACTTTTTACGTCAAAGAATTTAAAATATTTAGGCTAACATTTAGGCGCTGTTGGATAGATTCATGTAAAGTAAAACTTACAAACTTCTTTAGTCTTATTTAAAAATGAAACATACATATTCATGTTAAGTTGTTGCTGCTGAGTTCCTTGTTTTTACTGCTTTAATTGAATTACAAAAAAATAGATATCGCTATAGAATTGTGTATGACAGAAATAAATTAAAAAACACAGAAATGTATTTTCTTCCCCGTGAACGCTGGTTGTTAGACTCCACAGCTCTCTGTCTAATTAAACCCTCCAAATCACATTTTATTCATTCGTCAGAGTCGCTCTCAAAACTGACGGAAGGAAATGCACACGCAATTAATCATAACTGCCGCCTTTCTTTCTCCGCAGATCTGTTTGTTTTCCACTCGCCCTTAAAGCGTGCGGCTTTGAGGCGACGTCGCTCTGCTCTGAATTGAGTTCTAATTTCTGCAGCCCGACAAAAAGACAACACGCCACCAGCACACGAAACCTCAATAAGTCATCAGATAGTGATGGAGTGGGATCATAAAAACAGTGCAGCTGTTGGGCTTTTTCACTCAGAGACGTGTTTCAGAAACATTATTCGTCACGGCGACGCTGTGCTTTAAAGACAGTTGATCACAGTAATTAAAGTGAAATATGTTTTGTTTGTTTTTCTGCGAGAGCTGCTGGATAATAATGCTATTTTTAGAAAAAGGGCATCACTTGATTTCTTTTTAAAAATACTTCCTGCATTCAGAAGTTTTCAAGGCGTGGCATTATCTGTTTGGTTGAATTGTACACAATAAATTCTCATTAAAAAATGGGGATTCTGCAGCTGAAACAGCATTTTGCCCAGCCTGACTGCTCTCTGAAATCTGTGAAACCAAAACTTCTTTTCCCACTAGACATGTTATGACAGGAAACTATTTACAGCAGCTAGCTTTTCAGTTGAACTCAGCTTTACTTTTCAAGGTAGCTCAACAGGAACTGGAGCTGCAGCGATGGAAAAACTTTACTCCTACACATTAAAGTACAGGCAGAACAGACAGACTGCAATTACAGCCGTAAACACAAGAACAAAGAGCTTAGAAATAAAAAATACTCCACAGATCCAATCATAAAAGGAGACCGAGAAGATCAGCAGCAACAGAAAATGATTGAATGCAGCTGGTTTGTATTGAATCAAATAAGTTAATGCGACTTTCATTTTGTTCTTATTCAGATTTCAGCTGGAGAAAACGGTTCATAGTAACATCCTGCATAATAATCGTAAAGGTAGAAAACTTCCCCCAGATGTAATGACGTAAACAATCAACATCCAACATCACAGTAAAGCTACAAAAGTTGAATATTACTCAACTTAAACTTCTGTGTGCTTGATGTGAGCCAATCAAAGTCCTACTTACCATCAACAAATCTGAAAACAACTTTGAACTGTAACACAGGGTTGACTTAAGCTGTGTTACGCCTTCGCCTTCATTGTTCCAATGAAGGCGAAGGCGTAAATAATGGATATGAAGGAGAAAAGTTTTACCACAACCGCTTAGCATCCCTAAGTTGCTTTCATGAATCTGCGAGACCATAAAATATTCGTTATTAAGGCCTTCACATTTCTAACTTCTAAGAGAAATGTGAGATTTGAGTCAATTCAGCAGCATCTAAATTTAACTTGTTGGTATAGTTGTTCAATCACATCAGAAGCTTCATGGATCTGTTTGGTATAATTTTTAGTTTAGTTTCCTGAGAGATTGTGGTCAATTAAAAGTTTATTAGATTAAGACTAGTTCCATTTGATCAACTGTTAACATTGTGTTGCGGTTTAGCCTCCATCCAGAAGAGGTCGCCACTGATCATCCTTAAAGTGGAGCCAGTTGATACAGAAACAAAGGTGGCGGCACCATACCAGTACCGTTCATAAGGAATTAAATGTGTCAGATATTTTATTATTTGCATCTTTAGCAGCCTTATCCACATAGTCTCTTGAGTTGTGTGTTTTAAATGTTGAATATATATTTAGCAACATACTCATATCGATATGTTTGTGTCCTTCAGACTATATTTGTTTTGCCACATTTTCTAAATATACATAAGTTTAATAATGTGAAAACCCCCAATTTTCTATTTATTCACTCAGCATTTAATAGAACTGACTCAAAAATAATGTTAAATTTTAATTATGTTCCTTTATATTATAGAAAATGTAGCCCGTCTTGTTTTGGAAACTCATTACGTCAATAAACTTTAGATTAATTGAATCAATAAGTTGCTTTCCTACTTCAAACAATGATCAGTTAGTATTATGGAGAATCTCCAGACCAGTACACTACCACTACCACCATCATCAGCAGCCTTGTTTACCAGTAAGATGCAAGTTTTACACGTTTTCACTGTTTATACAAAAATATACTCTGAGAACTGCAGATAGTATCAAACTAATAAAATCTACAATGCAAACCATTTTTTATAGAGTGAAACATTTTATTTGAGAGTCAAGATTGAAAACCTGGTTGTCACAGCAACATGAAACGATATTAACAGAGTTGTGTATTTATTATTGTTTCTATAGCGTCAGAATAACTTCCCTTGGTAAAAAAGTCAAGGCATCTATCTATAATTACTGTGCTGTATCGGCCCAACTCTGGCGCCACAAGAGTTGCTCTGGCTGTTTCTATCTGATTGAGTGAGAGTGCCATTGACCTTCAGCCATTTTACTGAGACTGTATTAAAAAGGCCCAGCCAGAGCCCTGATTTTATGGCCCAGCCTTCCCAAGGTCCCACTGACCCGATGGATATTACGAGGATAAATCAAACGTCCACGCCGACACGCTCATCCATTCCGGGGCTTAAAGCATGACTGTGTGCAGAAAAATGGCGTAAGTCGGGGTTGAAAAGCCTGCATGCATGTCTCAGTGGGGTGAAATGTGCATTTTACAGTTTGCTGCATTAAAGGATATTCTTTAAATGCAAAGACGGATGTATAATATGCATGGATGCTGTAGAGCAGGTGTGTGAATGGTCTTAAAGGGCCGGTTGTGGCAGAATGCATTGATAAAATCCATTAAAATGTTAAAATATTAATAAATAGCTGCATCTAAATTTATTATTAAATAATATTGAGCTTTTTTTTTTTTTTACACTCCAGGATTTTATGAGGTGCAATTCAAAATAGGTAAAAAAAATTATTTTAGTTTTTCTTATTTAAGAAAAAGTAAGGCAGCTAGGCTAACTTCAGGTAATTTGAACAAACTTATTTTATTTAAATATAAACTAATGGAACATTATAGGATTGTTTTAAACAAATGTTTATTTTGTTTACTGCCTCCTCTTCTTGTCACTTACATAATGTAAAGAGAATCTCAAGACCGTTTCAATAGAAAAATTGTTTCTGAATCGAATTGTGACCATAAAAATGAGAAAAACTGAAAGATTTAATTATTTGTGTCATTTTTTGCAATTAAAATCACAAATTTTATGGAGCAAATTTCAAAATATTTACGCATATTTATGACAATAACTGTGACTTTTCATTATCAAATTGATCATGGACTAAAGCTGAGGCATGAGTGTAGCAGAAGTAAGTATTACTGCCACCTGCAGGTGGGAGTTAGCATCACTTAAACGCTAAATTCTTTATAATTTTTGTGGAAAATTTGCAATAAACTCCCAATTATAGATTAGCATGACGAAGTGTGGGGATTTGTTGATTTTTTGTAAATTCACATAAATAATGTAACTTGTCAAAATAAGCTTTTCGCAAAATTAATCCAATTAAAATAAACTCAATAATTTTCATTTGGATATTCTATTGTTTACTCATTTCCATTGTCGTTTTGTTTACTAATTTTGAATATTTAAAATATCTTCCAAATCATGTGTTAAATGTTTATTATAAGTGAAAGTTTATTGATACTTGGGAATGTGTTATTACATTATTATTACCATTATATTACTTAAAAATGGTCTCAAAATTATCGCAATAACTCCTGCGGAAATTTATCGTCCAGCAAAATATGTTATTGTGATTTGATTTGATGGATGCAAGTTGTCTAGAGGGCCATATAAGAACTATAGAATATCATATTCGGTTTGTATCTATGTGTTGTATGTCTCACTAAGATGCATCAAATAGTAATGAATAAATGTTAGCACATAAAAGCATCTGCGATATGTATAATTTGAGAGTTTCATGTAACTGGAGCGTTTCTGATGTGAACGCATCAACTCAACATTAACAATGAAGAGGGTGACTCAGGGGACAGCTTCTTCTTCTCCTCCTCCTCTCTGACCAGAGTCTTCATCGGAGCAGCCGGGGTTTGTTATTATGGGATTTAGGCCTCAGAGTGTTGACAGCCTGATAACACTGGCCCTGATTCACACTCCGAGCCGCGCTCGTCTGGGTTTACACAGAGTGCAGAGGCCACATCGTCTTAATGACACATGCGTACTCTGTGACTTCACATTTTGAACTGTGAAAGCTTCTTATTTCAGCTGATTATCGCTGAATCTTAATATGGCAGCAGTGTGAGCTGGAACAGGAATGTGTCTGCTGAACGTACCGTCGAAACAAGAATTTTTTTTCACACTGTTTTACATTCAGTAACACAAAATGTTAATTTTTTAGGGGATAGTTAGGATATTCAAAATTATTTCTATTGACTAAACGCCTGAATATTGAGACTTTTTAACAGATTTCTTACTAATTTTCTATGTGACTGGCATTGACTTTTGCTACTTTGCAACTAATTTTGTCTGTTTCTTCACAGGTTTTGTGTATTTAGAGACTCCTTTGTGCCCACACACATAGTTCTGGTGGGCTGGATTTGGCCCGCAGGCCTCGAGTTTGACACCTGTACTCTGTACTCGAGGGCCACATAAACACAACTTTAATTAAAAGCTGTGTGCTTAAATATTAATCGATAAAGTTACCAGTTGTTGAGTTAATCTAAAGTTAATTTATTTCATTTATCAAATAATTATTAATTGATAAGCGGCCATTTTCTGAAAAGCTAAATATTTTATAATATACTGAATTTTTAAGAAAAAGTCACAAATTTTTCTCGCATTATAAAACTTAGGCATATTAACAAAATCCTAACCTCTTATGTTGCTTAGTAGAAGAAAAGATGCTTATGTTACCATTTTTCTTTGCTTTGTCTTCCGCTTTTCTATTATAGTCAAATCTTTGCCTATGCAGTAAATCGATACATTTTCATCGCTGCTCCATCAAACTTTAAGTGTTTATATTTCAAAACAAAAGCGCATAAAGTGAATATATCATCCCACACCGGACTCTGTGTGGACTGTTTCTCTTTCCTGTTCTGGTAAGGCGCCACCATCTTTATTTCTGTATCAACTGCCTCCACTTAAAGATGACTAGTGCTGCCCTCTTCTGGTTGGAGGCCAAACTACAACATTAAAAGTAGAGAAAAAAACCTAAATTTTATGGAGGTTTTTTTTTTATAATTGAACACGAAGAAATGTGAATATCTTTTGCTGCCATCGTCCTGAAATGAAATTGAGTTCAACATTTTCTTATTTCTGCTTTTGGGGCTGCAGCGAATCACTGCAAGGAGAAAGAATGGAGCTCCAGGATTGGTCTGCTCGGTAAACACCAGCCAATTGCGTCTCAAGTAGAACCGCACTGAAGTATTTCAGCTTTCCATTTTCTTTCTTTTTTCTATATCTGAGATATGGTATCCAAAAAAGATCTGCAAATATAACACTGACTCACAAAGAAGGCTTGCTTTGACTATACCGATCCATGAAAGCGGAACATTTAAAATAAAACCATCAGGAAGCCTTGCAGGTTAATTTGAAGCTGATGTCAAAATTAATAAAAGGAGGTCCTGAGAGGAGGGTCAGAATGCCTTTTAGCTCTAAGGTATTATTATTAACACAAATATTAATCAGGTCTCTGTGTGAGGTGTAAGAGGCTGCCATTGCTAATGAGAGTTATGTCCCGTCTCTGCAGAGCCTCTCAGATTGTTTTAGCTTAAATTAAGTTTCATCAAGCTGTGCAGCGCTGCTGCTAACGCTTCAACAAAGCTGTGCTACATGGCAGCTGGTGGTCAGATTGAAGCTTTCAGCAGCTGAAACGCCAATTTAAGGTCGACCAAAATGAACAATTAGAATTAAATATTAATTAAAGTCGGTAATATAAAGGAAATTAGTAGTAAATCTCTACAAATAGAAACATAGAAATAAATAAATCCATTTCAGCAGCTATTGGGTCAGACTCGCTCTCCAACGGGACTTTATATAGCTTTAAAAACCAATAACCGTCGAGCCTCAGGCGAATTAACACACGATTTATTACAGACGCTAAACGTAAGCAGGGCACTCTGTTTACAAAACCAAAGGTGGGTTTTATGCCCACTCATAGGCCGCTTTATTGCTAGCAGCGCGTTGGACGCTGCTTAGCCTTCATCCTTCATGGCATGGATTCAACAACCAGTTAACCAACTGAAAATGTTTAAAAAATAAAATACTACTGTTACTTTTCTTAGTTTAAAGTTATTTCATTGGCCATTGTGTGTTTTTTTTTTCTGAGGGGTTCTAACTTTGTATAAATAAAATTGGTGAGTTTTTTTTTTAGCTTTAAAACACTAGAAGTTAGTTGTTTTTAAAATAAACACTAATGTAAGTAATAAAAAAAACTCCAGGGAGTGAGGAGCGTTCTGCTGTGCTGAAAATTAAAACTGTATCCTTTCCTGTTTTACTTTTTGTAGCTCCGTCTGCCCTCATTGGTAAACCTGGAGCAACAAAACCAACTTACTTTTTGATTAGGGTTGAAACAACTAATCATATTATTCGTGATTAATCGTTTATTGAAATAATCAACCATCATACTGTCCAATTAATCATTAACTGGAGTATACAGACTCAGAAAACAACATACACAGAGTTATAATTAGCCCAAAACTACGCTAAAAAAACGTTAATTTTACATTTAATCTGCACACATCTGTGTCTGTAAATACTCTCCTCAGATTGGTGAATTGGCTTCAAATGGTTCCAATTCACCAAAGAAATGTTTATTTCTTATTAGAAAAAGGAATTACATTATTTATTGTAATATTTTAACGTATTTCTAATTCTGTATAAAAATGCTTAAGTGGTTAAATGAAAAATCTGCACAATTTGAGTATTTGGTTTATTCGATTAATCGATTAATCGTCAGAAAAATCGGATAACTAAAACTATCGTTATTTGCAGTAATAGTTTTGTTGCAACCTAATTACATCTTAAGTAAATTTGTTGAGATAATAATATTAAATCTTAAAAAACAGCATTTATTTGTTAAATCTACAACTTCCTGTTTCCTGTAGGTGAATTAATGGGAAATACAAACAAAACGACATTCAGGGAAAGAATTGAACTGAACAATACAACTAAAAAATGAAGAAACTTCATTTAGAGAGATGAATTCACCCAACATGGGTGTCTGAACGAAACCCAGACACTCAAACTGTTTGCTGAAAACCTGCCTTTCTACATTGTATTGCTTAGTATTTCAAGCCTTTTGCATTATATTTTATATTTTACTACCTGTAGCTTGGGAAAAAATATCAAAAACGGGCGCAACGTGAACAGCAAAGCAGGGAAATTATGATAGAGTGCGGCCAACTCCATCGTGTTTAATTAAAGTTTCACAGGCAGGACTTTGATTTGTTTTGACTTCCCCTGCCAAGGAAGTCTCTAATTAAGCAGGATGGTTACTTTCTAAATCAGAGCGGCTCCACGTGTATCTGGGTTATTAACGCCGTTTTCTTTTCAATAAAGTGATCCAAACCCAAAAAAAGAAAGACAAATTCGGGAAATAAGCGATGATTAACAGTCTGGTCTCTGATTCCACCATGAAATAACCTGAATTCAGCTGCCAAGACGCGAGTGTACTCCCGCTTTGGCATTTGAGATGAAACAAAGCCGAAGCAGTGCATGCATGACTGACAGGAAGTTGGGGAATTTGCCCTTTGTGAAGGCTCGTCTCATTGGCTAAACGACGCTCAAAGACGGTTATACGAAGAATGTCAGAAGCAAGAAAGCAGAACCACATGCTGGCACTGCTGGAGAATGTCACCAGGTTGTGCTGCCAACTTTTTTTTTAAGTAAGTTGAGTGCCTTGGTTTGTATAAATAGATCAAAAACGTGATTATATCTGCTCTGGTGATTATATCGGCCCTGTTATCCCACACAATGATCCAAAATATTGGACGAGAAATGTCAGCAAGACTAACGACTCCATTCCCAGGAAAGTGTGAACATTTTCTCCTCATGACGGATGTGTTTATAGCGCCAAGTGACCTTGACAACAGATGGTGGTTATACTGCCACTTTATTTCCTGTTTTCTCTGCATATCTCTCCCCGAGACAATAACAAGACAATTAACAGAAACACAAAGCGAATCAGAAAAATGCTGCTGTGTATAATACAAAACATGAGTGCCCTGTACCTCAAGAGCAAAGAAAAAAATCCATCTAATGTGAAAATTTTTTACTTCAGCTTGCAGTATTGATGACCTAAGTTTCAAATGTCCACCTGGATTTTTTTGCTTAGTTTAATTGTACGTAGTTCTTTAAAAGTCCTGTGAGTAAATATGTATTTGCCCATATATCTAGTAAGTTATCTTCACAATTTACCGTCCGTTAAAAGAGTGTTTCATCAGATTAATTTCACTCAGTGCTACAGCAGGAAAGTGCAACGTCTCCCCTTTAAGAAACTGTTGAAATTTTTCAAATGGCGCAAAGTGTGGCGGAGTTATGGTACTGCAAACTTGGCTTGAGCGTCATCAATACGTTTGTTTTTTTATACAATATTAACAAATAAAACAATAAAAGATGCATTCAAGAGGCAAATATCTTTCAAGAATACGAAAACATCACAAAATGTACAATAATGCATCTCAGTTTGCTCTTTTCTCAAGGAAAAATATTGAAAAATTATGATTTTAGAGCATATTTGGGTTATTTTGCTGCATTTTTTCCCACCTAAACTGCTAAATATGTTTTAGTTTTTTTAGTTGATGCTCATGTAAAAAACTACAACGCTCCACATTCCTCTATCTGATGCCGCTCAGGGCAACTGCCCATTTTGCTGATATATTGTAAAAATCCAGACTGAGTGAGTTTAAGAAGTTCAGATGTTTAAAAGCTTGCCAAGATTTATGGTTCATTACTAAGGCTGCAGCTAATGATTATTTTATTTTGATCATTTAGAAAAATGTGGTACTTTCTGCATATTTTTCATTTACCACAAACATTAAAAGAGGCTTTCGAGAGGCAAACATCACAAAGTGTCTTTATTTTTCTGAATTACAGGCCTCATTAGCTCATTAATAGCTTATAATAAATTAGCCTCTCTGATAGATTCATTGACTTTAAATGCTGGCGTTAACCCCTGCTCATCATCCAACATTATTTCTGATCACCGCGGGCTTTTTCAAAATGTCAAATTTAGTTTGGTTTAATCATTTATTCATTCACCTGGAGGATTTGAGACATTCGCCCAGGAAAGCCAGGATGTTCTAATAGGTGCTGATTAATTGGATTGGCCTATTTTCTCCAGCGTGTCTGTTATTAAAGCTGTGAAATGGCGGCGCGAGCCTCGCTCAATCACTACATGTTTGCCATTAACAGTAGAAGAACAGCTTTGATGCACCAATAACACACAATTAGCTTCCTGTGCGCCAGCAGCTCACTTCAGTGGCTTTAATGGATAACATGCATCAAGCAGAAAGCTGATTCTTTAATGTGGCACTTATGGTTGCAGCCAGGTAAACACATTAATAAACAAAAAACAGAAACGAATAAAACATCAATTAATTCATTGTACTCCCGTTGCTAGGTAACTAATTTTAAAAAATGGGAAGAAATTAGAAGAAATCAACTTTAAACTAACAGCGTTCATTTTTTAAATAAAAAAATTAAAAGTAGCAGGAGCTTTTTGTTTGTCCCAATACTTAAATTAAACTGCTAGAATAAATTTTATTACATTATTATTCTGACGATTAGTCGATTAAAAAATTATACATTAAAATAAACAACTGAGTTTATTTTTTCAATAATAAAAAAAGAAGTTTTATTCCTTGTAATAAAATAAAATTGGACA
This sequence comes from Girardinus metallicus, assembly GCA_903067095.1. NCBI lineage: Eukaryota > Metazoa > Chordata > Actinopteri > Cyprinodontiformes > Poeciliidae > Girardinus > Girardinus metallicus. Next base: position 19,074 of record CAEGAE010093280.1, on the reverse strand, counting down.
AATTACAGGTTTGAATTTAATTTTTTTTTTCAGCAAAATTTCCAAGTTAAAAGCGAAAAACTAATTTAAGTTAATATTACTACTACTTTTAGTAAAACTTTGCCTATTTTTCCTATTCTAAAACTGCATTTGTTATTGGAAGCAAGTTTTTTTTTGTCATTTGTAGCCAAAATTATTAAAAGAAAAGTAAAGATGTGAAATGATAGATTCATATTTTTGAAAACTCAACATCAAAACTGAATCAAATTCTGCTTTAATAAATTGCGTACTACATTTTCTGTCCTTTAATTTACGTTTCTCAGTTGAATTGTAAAGGATAAAAAGTCACATTATACCTGGATGATGTTTAAAAATGGTAACTATTTTACTCAAAAGTAAATGTAATTGAGTAAATGTAACTAATTTCTGTAATAAGTGCAGCTTAATTCCTCCTCAGGGATGTGAAAGACTCCAAACTTAATGAAAAGAAATCAACAAATAAAGTAAATCCTTCCCGGTAAAACTCAGGCGTTAACGTGGCGCCCGCTGTAATCAGCACCCATCACCTTTCCTTCACTACAGACAAGTCAGACGCGTCGCCTTTCATCACCGTTTAGCTGAAATCATTTAGACAATCCTTGTCAGGCAGCAGAGCAGCTCAGACAGAGGGTGACTTACACGACAAGTTTTAATTCTTTCTTACGCCGTCACCGCGCTCACCGTGTATAATTAGATGCCAGTCATAATGACGGGAATCTTTGCAGAGCCGTTTGAATTAGATTTCAATCTCCAAATAGGCTGGTGTAGGCGTGCGTCGTTAAGGCCGGCTTATGAAGCCCTCAGCCACTCCATTAAGTTGTTTTCTAATTAATTTAGGAGTGTGTGTTGGGTGTGTAAGTATCAGAGCGAGTTTGAGGAGTCGGGCCGCTAATGTATTCTCCCTCACAAGAAAGATATCGCACAAAGAAATCCATCTTGCTCTTTCTTCAGCTGCTGGAGGACACCAGAGAATAACACATACATCTTTATTAGACCTGAGGCAGAAAATGCTTTATTATATGTGTGACTTTATATGTGTGGCGTTTCATTGTTTTCTGATGTGGTTGGACTCACAACAGGTTTCATTTAGTTATCATTACCAGCTTAGATTGTATTAGTTTTAGGCGTTTTTTATACTTTGGTTCAGTTTTAGGTGCAGAAATAAAACAGTATTGTATTGTGATTATGTTCACATCAACTGAGTAATGGATACTCAACAGATGATGCCATTTTTTTTGTAGAATAACCAACTGACACCAGCGATTTTTCCAAATGTCTGCCGTCGCCATTACCTGAGTAAAGCTAGGCCCCTAACTTCTTTAAATCAATCATTAAAAAGGTAATAAGAAATGTTTCCAGAGGTCATGAAAGGTCAACCAGCTCGCCCTACCATGCAGCAAAAAATTTTGTTTGTGCTGCTTTGGCTTTGAAATTGTTAGTTTAAAGGTCAAAAGGTCAACCAGCCTGCCCACTTTTACAAAATCAAAATTACCTTTAAAATAAAACAAAATATCTTTAGAAACAAAATTACAGAGCTAAATATTTAGCTCTAAACTAATTAGCTAGCAAATTAAACATTTGGTTTGGACCTCAATATATAGTTATAAACTAAATATTAAACTCTAAACTAAGTATTTATTTAGCAATTTAAATATCTAACCTCAAATTAATTTGGTAGCTTGCTAAATATTTAGGATGTAGTTTAATATTCAGCTTAGAAAATAAATATTTAGCCCCAAACTAAATATTTTGTTAGCAAGCTAAATATTTAACACCAAAAATAATTAGCTAGAAAACTAGACTATTTTATCTCTTTCAGATTCAGAGAAACAGCCTCATTAGTGTGGCTGCAAATATTCAAAGATCTGAGATACAAGTAAAAGCTACGTTACTTCTAAGCCTCAGCTTTAATCTGTAACAAGCCGAACGTGTATTTTTATAATAATTGTCAGTTTTAATGATTCTGTGTGGACCTTATGAGGAAAGTGAGACGTATTAGCAGCTTCCTGCCTGTTATCTAATAAAGAGACGTCAGAGTGGGAGGGTGTTGTGTCTGGAGGCAGGTTTCCTTGGGGCCATGGCTGCCTTATGGCCTGGTTCAAAGTCTGAGCAAAGATAAAAGCCTGAAGAACGAAGGAGGAAGAGGAGCGCGGGCGAAAGGAGGATATGTTATTTGTCACTGCTTGTTAAAAACAAACTGCTGAAGAGCCCCGAAGATCCAGCGCTTTGAAAACTAAGACCTCTGGCCTTGAACATAAGCAGAGAGCGAACGAGGCGCTCCTAATCGTAATGAGAGTCCTCTCGCCCTCCCATCTTGGCTGGTGACGGATGCCTGGATATCATGCAATCCATTACTGGCTATCCTCAGGGCATTTTGCCAGCATGCTAAGGGTCGAGCCGCCTCTCAAAACACCATCTTCATAAATTTGTTGCTGCAACGTGCCGGACGCTGGGGAATGTTCCTTCATGTCGAGGCGCTCTTTTCCCTCAGGGTTAAAAGAGAAGTGGAGACGTCCGATCGCAGCGGAACGCTAAAAACCACAACAGCAACTTGGAGACGTACAGCTACGGCAAAATGATGTAAATTATAGATAAGTGCTATTCAAAAGCAGCATCCAAAAATCAATGGAAATGACTTTAAGGGACATTATCTTGGTTCGACTTTTTATGTCGGTTAAAAGGCAATTTTCATTAGCGTGTGGTCAGAGCAGAGAAACCCCGTCCTGTCAGTCCGCATCAGCGTGACGTTCATCGGATATTCAAGCCATGAAAATGCAAATGGGAGCGCTTCCTTTTCATTAAAAGCTTGTAATTAATTTCTTAAACAACACAGGAGCTTTTTTATTTTTTTCCTCCCTTCAGACATTAATTTCCACTGGTCTGCAGAGGCGTATCGTAGCCGTTCCAGAATTAGTGCAATTAACCGTTTATGTTTGAGACGGCTGCTGGCTTCTTCTCTCCGTTTCGGCTAAACGTCTGACTAAAAGGAGTCCATATTTGTTCAATATATGAACACATGAATTATTGATTCAAGCTGCCAGATCTGCAGACTCTTCCTCTGGGTGCTGTCACTTCTTCACAAAGAGAGATGATGAAAAGAATGAAGATTTGCTATTTTTCTCCAATTTAGCCGATTGAAGCTTTAATCGTAATGTCTACCAGCTTTAGTTCCATTTCTACACTGCAAAAACTAAAATCTCACCAAATTCTTTTAGTCTAGTGCAAAAATAACTTAAAAGTAATGTTTCAGAATGAAATAGGAGCCTGTTTAAGTCAATAATTACTTAAGTTTGATGAGAAAGTACAAGTCATAAGTCAAAAAAAGTATCGTTCCACTGGCAGATTATTCCACTTATAAGTAGTACATTTTAAAATTAATATTAAGGAATTATTTACCTAAAATAAGCTGATATTTCTTGCTGAAAAATTACTTGTAAGTTAGTTTTGTCTTATTTCAAGTTTACTAAGACATTTGTAAAAGAAATTAGACAAAAATACTTTTTTAAGATTTTGTGTTTTTGCAGTGCAATAAAAGATAATATAGAAAAATAAAAGCCACACATTCAGATGGAGGAAAATGTTATTTTAAGTGCATTCAGTTAATGTAACATATATATTTTTATAACTATTTTTTTTAATACTTACCATTTCTAAACATTTTAAATATGTTATCTGACTTTTTTCTTTTATAATTCAACCAAAAATTATAAAATCTGATTAAAGGAAAAGTAAGAAAATGTAATTATTGACTTTTTGCAGAACTGTTTGATGTTCAGTTTTCTTTGATGTGAGTCTAGCATCCCACTTCTTTACTTTCTCTGAATAACAAAATGACAAAAAATAATTTATCCAAATAAACAAATAAATACTTAGGTCACACCAAAAGTTTATCAGTATTTACGATTAATAGTTATCAATATTGGCTGATAATAAACACTTATAATGTGATTTTTAGCAAATGAAAACAACAACATCACTCTTAATTAAAATCAGGTAGTGAGAAAAATAATCTTTGTCCTTTTATAATGCTTACATATAAAATATCTGACCTAAGTTGTATTCTTACACCTTTTTGTCCTTAAAAATGTTTTTTTTTGGGTAATTTTGCTATTTTCCTCATTGTCTACACGCAAAATTGTTGAAATAAAAAACGTTTTACACCAGGAAAGTAGATTTTCAACCAACAGCAGCCTGTAATTTATGAGACAACAGTTTAATTTTGCACTCAGTTGGTGACTACAAAGTTTTCAGATTTCCTTGTCTGCCTCTTATCTAAGTTATGAACACCGACATACGTTCAGTTGAAGGCAGGACATTCATTTTTCAGCAGCGGCCCTGATGCCTTTTGACAGAAGCTCTATTCATGTTTGATCGCTTCTTGTCTTCCAGTACAGAAACGCAGATGGTGCTAAATTGTTGTTTGCTGTTCTATAGCAGCGGGGCTTTGAGCTGCACACGATGACAAAGTGAAATAACATTTGTTTGGATTTAAAATGCCCAATAAAAGGAGCAGAGCAGGTACATGTAGCCTTTAGAGTGGTGTTTACAGCTGCCAGGCATGCTGGGAGATTTATCTAAAGTTATATGGCAAAATACACAGGAAGAAGATTTTTTTTGTTTTGTTTTGTTTGCAATATGTTAAATCAGGACCTGTTACTAGCAAAACCTGTCTTATAATAAAAAACACTGGAAACAGGCTTGAAAAAGTAAATAAAACCCAGCTGGGACAGAATATTTGTTTCCATAAATCTGTGAATGACTTAATGGCGGTGAAGCACATTTCAACCAGAACCCCAGTAGACTCTCGTCTCTCTGTTTTCTTTTTTTTTTTTTTTTAACGGCAGCATGTTGTATTGTTTTGTTTCTGTATTTACATCTACATGATCTAAGTGATCATCTGTCAGCTGCTTCCTGCTCGGCGCTGCCAGACGGGTCTCTCATCCCGCTCCAGAGACCCGATGGGCTGCTGTGAAGATGAGTCAATCTGTGACTCACCGCCTGGATTAGTCACACAACGTTTTCACAGGACCTAATCCTGCACCGAAGGTCCGGTTTTTCACTAAGTCAAAGGAAAAGGACAAATATTTCCCCCCCTGCACGTCGTTTTTACACTTAAATGCATGAGGCAAATTCAATTTTGGTAGAATAATGAGATTTCTGCAAAATTGTTTAAATTTGTTTGTCAAATTTAGGTGCAAACTTTAACTAGACCACTCCGAAACCTTATATTTTCTTTTATTTGAGTAATTTGGAGGTGTCATATTCGTTACTGTGCTGTTAAGATGCTTCACTTAAATAAAAAATGGCCTCTTCCTCATTGTTGAATGATTAAAGGGGCAGCATTATAAAATTTTATTTTAAATTTTTAGGTTCAAATCATATTATGATGTTATTCCCTAAAGTGCTGCCTTTATTCTTTCGTTAATCTCCATTGCAACCATTCAAAACGCCTGGGTGGCCTTAGCCCCACCGTCAAGACGAAGCTCCTCCCCCCAGTCTTTTATAAGCCTGGCGGGCCACCAGGCTTTACATGAGCCTCTGCATTGTTTGTTTATTGATTTATATCTTGTTTTTAAACACCAGTAAAGGTGATTGCAAAGTCGGATTAAAGTAGGAGTGTCCAAACTTTTTGTGGGCCAAAATTGTTGCCTCAAAAAAAGTCGCAGGTAAAAAAATCCAACCTAAAATCAAGCAAATAAGGCATTGCGAAATTTATTGTAGATCCAAAACTTCAAGGGGATTTTTACGACCGTGTATTAGGATGATTGTAGAAAGAAAAACTCAGAAATGTTGGATTCAATCTAAGAAATTTTCTATAAAACTTGGAAATTTTTCAGAAAACTTGACAATTAGTAAAGAAGATTTTCGCCGTTTGAAATTCAGTAATTTCCAAGTTATTTTGTAAAAATATCAAAAAAATGTTTTTGTTTTTTTTCTAGAAAATTCAATTTTCTTTTCTAGAAAAATTCTGAAATTACTCTCAAAATTTTTTGACAGAAATGTAATTTTTTTTTCCTCCTCTAAAATGGCCCAAATGCATCACTGTAGATTTTGAATGTTTGCTGTATTAAAATAAAGACATCTTGTTTCTTTTGGCTTCGACTGAATAAATTTATTTGCAGGAAAAAATTTGTATAATTTTTGAATTGCAAAAATGTAAATATTTTACGGCTGATGGCCGCACAAAATCAGTCCAGGGGCCACGAATGGCCCCGATCCGCAATATTTCCATTGTAGAAAAACCCCGGTTCATTTCTTTTGAGAGTAGATTCAGAAATCTAATTTTTACATCAATCTCAGAATTTTTTTTACAAAATAACATGAAATTTCCTAAATTTCAAATGTTACTTTTTTTTTTTTTTTTGAAAAGTTTCAAGTTTTATAGAAAATTTCTGAGTTTTTTGGGGGGAAAGTTGATCCTTTTCTATCTACAATGAAAAGGTAAAAATCCCTTTAGAGTTTTGAATCTACAATAAATATCCAACTGCTTTATTTGCTTAATTTTAGGTTTTTGTTTTTGAGGCTACAATTTTGGCCCCACATGACAAAAGGTTTGGACACCTCTGCTAAAATGCTTATCTTTGCATTTCCTCTGCTTATCTTTAGATATTTTTTGCTAGATTTTCCAACTCTCTGCCTCTTTTAGCGTCATCATCTGGCGAGACGTCTGTGGACAGCGTCACCATTTTAAGTAAACCTTCATCCATCTCAGTTATGAAGGACAGATAGGAGGCTTTGACTTCAGGTCATTGAAACAGAAGAGGAGAGACACCAATATTCACATGGTGGCAGATTAATCTTGGATGTATCCAGCTCTTTTCAGAGTGCTGCCTCAGTGCAGCATAATCTCAGCGATCCGTCATGCATTGAGAAGAGAGTCTGGACCTCTCTGACAGCTTTTCCTGTAATTCTGGAGAGTGTAGTTGAACCGCGGCGCTGCTTTTATATTTCTTCTGAATATGGAGCGTTCTCACCACCGTCCTCCACACCTGCTCGGCACATTATGCGCCCGTCTTTAGGGGTTGGAGAAGGTGAAGGGAAGGCAGATGAAGTTCAGTGGATGCCGGCTGTATTATGCTTGATGGAGGCAAACAAAAGGCAAGCAGAAGGAGGAAGTAGAAGGCACTTAAAGGGCTTCATTGAGGCTGAGGTCGGTGCTGAGGCCAAATAACTTTGTCTTGGAGTGGATTTTGTGGCGTGTGGCGAGATGAAGAGGTCAAACACGTGAAAAGTGTGTGTGCTTAGGGATGCTTGGTGTGTTCTCGGGATGAAGATCAAGCTTGAGTTTCTGCAGAATCCTAATTTATTATAATCAAGCCTAAAATCTCCTCAATGACTCCTTCCACTTATCTCCAAATGCTTGAGAATTTGCGGCGCTTATGTCATTATGCTGTAATAAAGTGGAACGTCAGTTCAAAATGTCTCAACATAAAAAGGAAGAGAGCTCTCAATCTCATTTTGTCCCGCTTCTGTAGATCTACTCTTTCATTTTCCCCAGAGAACCTGGATCTTGATAGACTCAGACAGCCGTATCAAGCCGCGTGGAGTGACACTGTCTTTATTACATGCATGGCGATTCGTGGAGTCCGTGGAGGGGTGATGACGAGCTAAAACCGAGGATCTGCGTTTGATAGAGGCTGGCAGTTGTTGTTTACTTTACTTCCACCATACAGCTACTGTCTGATCAGTCAGAAGAGACCTGAAGACCATGGAGGGATTGCAACATTGAGTGTTTTCACGAGAAAAAAGCTGGACGCTGAAATCCCACGGGGCGTCGGCTTGATGCGACTGAGCATAAAGACACGACGCGAGCCAATTAACAGAGAGGTAACGACGGAATAACATTAAAAAGGATGAAAAGGAGAACAGCTGTGGTACAGTATCTAAAGACTAACAAAGGCTTACAGCACAGGCAGTTTAATGAGTGTTATCAGTGGAAATGGGTTTTCTATTTATGTGCTTCGGGAACATTAGTATGCAACAGGCAGAGAAGTGGAAAAAAGAAAACACAGTGTACATTCAAAACTAAATAGATTTAGTCTGGAAACTGCAAATGTAGAACAGAATATCTGCAGTTGGAGAGAAATAAAAGCAGTATTGAGATTTCCGACTTGGCCTGTCACGTTAAATTATCCGAGAAATTGTTGCGATAAACAATAACGTTGTTGTTTTGAGAGCATTTTCAAGTAATATAATAATGCAAGAACACTTTAAAATGTAATAAACATTTACTACTAAAACTGGAAGATATTTTAAAAATGCTAAATAAATAAAAAAAACAACAACAAATAAAATTAATTATGAAGTCTCTGTAAACACAATTGTCCTTCAAAAAAAAGAGATTTAGGTTGATAAAAACTGGATGGAAATTATTGGATTTTTTTTTAATTTATCATGCAATTAATTGATTTATTGATTATTGTGACAAGCCTACAAAAATATTTTTAATAATTGGCTTTTATTTCAATCATCCCTCCTGTGAATTTGAAGTCCAAATAATCAAAATCTGCAAATTATGATTGAAAACTTTTTTCAGTTTGAACTCAGCCCCGTTTTTGCTGGTCTAGCCCATAAAACACAAATAAAACACTTTAAAGTTTATGATTGCAGGGTTAGAAAATGTTTAAAAGTTCAATTTTCTAAAAAATAAACCATTCTGACAGACCTCCATAATTTAATTCTTTAGACTTTTAATAATTGTAAAAATATAAAATTCTTATTGCTTGTATTTCTTTTCTCTTTTCAGAAGCAATTAAAACACAAATAATTTTATCAAATTCTAATTATAACTCTTATTAGTTTCGTTTGTTTTTCGCTTGCATTCTAGAAATTGAATTAGCAACTTTTATAAAGTAATAAAATACAATATGACTACTTTTAATTAGAATAAATAAGCAAAATAACACGATGCTTTTGAGCCTGATTTCAAAACGTTCTTGGAATATTAGATTAATAATCTTCTCTTTACACATTAGAACATAAGATTTATTGCTTTGCAACACAAAAACATTTCCCAGAATTGAAAAAAGTTCATGTTTTTACCGTGTTATTCTTTAATTGAATGCCTCTTCACTTAAGAGTCTCCCTTAAGCAATACAAGCTTATTAAAACATCAGTAAAATATGTCGCTTTCTCAAGTAATTACAATTCATTTAAAGCAAACTCTGATTAACTTTAAATTAATTTGCATCCAGGCTGTCTCGTTTTAGATTTGTGTAGGTTTTAGTATTAGTTAGGTGAATTCTGAAATACTAAGAGTTTATTTTTCCTGCAAAATGTGGGAAAAAAAAAAAAAAAAAAGCCACTATTGTGTTTTGGAGTGTTAGGAAATTCGATTTCTTTCCCCACAAAGAGCTGGAAGATTTGCTGCATCCATGCTTTGTTTGGCTGTTTGGAAAATAATGACAGGAGGAAGAGTTTTATTCAAAACAACAACTGCAGAAATTTTTGCAGCATCTTCCACAAGGGAGCATAATAGATAATTTATTGTTCTAATAACGGGTCAAAAACATATGTCTCTATAAAGAAGTTACAGAAGCCATGTTGGGTCCCCATGTGGGATGGACAGAGTGTGTGAATGTCAAGGAAAAGCCAATATCTGCTCCTGTGTCCAGCTGGATGAGTCCAACTTTGGACGTTTATTGCACCTTATTTCCTCTTCTTCCTCACCCAGGATTTCCTGTCTACATCAAATAAAGCCAAGACAAATCAACCAAATCTTTAGGGAAACAGCAGCGTTAGGAGTCTTAACCTTTCTCCCACAGCATCACACGTCACTTCAGTCCAGAACAGCTTGCGGCTCTTTGCTGCTGACTTCACTTTCAGGTAAAGTTGGGGTCAACTTGCAAAGCTGTCCCGTATATTTCACCTGAACTTTTTGTCCTAAAGTGAACCGCATCACACGTTTTTGTTTCCTGCTGCTGTTACAGTTTGATGCCATTTGGTCAAACTTACATTTTTAAGATCCTCAAACCCAAAGAGGAAGAAGAAATTATAGTTTACAAAGGAGAATTTCATTTATTAAAAGGTGAAAAAAGAGCCTTGCAGCAAATCTGAAACGAGCATTAAACAAGTGGTTGAATCCATTTCTGAGAACTGGTAATGAGTCTTTTTCATCTCTATCTAAACTAATTAATTTCTAGATTATCCCTATAAAAAATCTACATAAAAGATACAAAAAGTGAGTCCAGGAAGTGCTGACTGAAATCAAGCAGCCACTCAAACATTACTTGTATTTCTTGGCTTTAAAACATTCAACAGTTTTCAAGACAAAACCTCAAACGAAGCCAGTGATGGAGTCCAGAGGAGCATATCCAAACCGCACTAGATGGCCCTTAACTTCTGCTGCGTCTCTCTCTGATAGAGTCAGAAATCATTAAGTCTCGCATCCAAACCTTCTTTTATCTACATGTCAGGCTGCTGCTGATATCCTAATGAGGTGTGGTATGCTTTCTTGGCTCACTTAGAGCCCATCAGTTCCAATTCTGGCCACTCGAATGCTGAGGGTGAGCACATTTTTATCCAAACTGACCACATCACAATGAGATAACACAACATCAAGCAGTTATCTAAAGCAACACAGCATTATTTAAAATACTCTAACAAAGTTTATGCAAAAAACTCACCTCCCTTTACAGGAAAATATGACAAAACCAGAAATATCTCACTTGAGAAGCGCACACACCTCCAAATTGCCCAACTGGGCTGGTTGCTAAGAGTCAGAGTAAAGTTTTTAGTTTCACAGGGTGTAATTGAATATGTATTATTTATTTTTTAGTATCTAATAGAAAAGTGAGCCCGGAACGTGGAAGATGTGAATAAAAATGATTCAAGAGAAGCTAAAACAAAACACACCAACTTCTGTCGCTACTTATGCTGTTGATAAAATTATGAAAATGTAGGATTTTTTTTTTATGAAAGTTTTATATCTTAAGTCTTAAAACCTTACTGAAAGAAACGTAACTTTTCTGTTTAGTTTTTTCAAGGTGATTCAATTTGTTGCATTTTAGTTTGCATAATCTTAATATTCAACCTGGTGTTTTAATATTCTTAAATTGCTTTGTTTTAATTTTTTTAAACCTTATTTTGATCATACTACACTCCCTAGAAGTGAGTGTAGTATTTCAATGTGGATTATTATAGCCAAATAGAGGTTTTATTATTTAAAATGAATATATTCCCTTTGAAGAGAAAGAAAACTGAAACATGAAAGAAATGCTAATCGTCTGTCTGAACATTTTTCAGCAGTAAACAACAACGTTATTCAGATTTACTGGGTCGAGGTTGATAGAGATGGATCAATTTCAGGTGCTTTTGTTTGTAAAAGTTAATTACACAAAAGCAAATCAATTGATAATTAATTTGCATTAACATTGTCAGATTGTGTCAACACCACAAAAGAATAAATACATAAAGTTTGGTTGATTTTTGAGTTATGTGGAATTGATTTCCATTATTTTTTTTAAGCTAATTCAACAAGTTTCCCTTTTTTTAGGGTCTTAAAAGTATTGACTTTCATTGACGCTTTAGTTTTTTTGGGTTAACGTGACTTAATTTGATCAATTCAACCTCGACTTTTTCTGTTTCAACTCAATTAAGATCAACAAAATTAGTGACTTTTGTGATTAATTTTTCATTGTTGAGTTCATAAGTTCACATACTCAAATATTAAAGTGCTTTTCTATTATTTGGGAACAATTTTTTAAGCTTCTGACATAACAAAAGACAGAAATAATCGTTAAAGTTATCAGAAACATCCGCGGATTTTCAGATATGTAAAGGTGACACATTTATTTACTAGTAAACAGCTTGGAAATGTTTTTATGTCCCAGACTTTAGCATGTTTTGGCAAAAAACCTCAAAACAAAAGCAAAATAAAGCTTAATTTTCCACAGTGAAACTCGTTCAGCACCAACATGGACTGAAATGCCGCTCAGAGAGGAAGAAGCCAAGAAAATGAAGAAAAACTTCCAACTGCACAATTATTACATCTGTTTTCAACCAAACAGACATAAAACAGGTAAGATTTGTTCGTACTTTCATATAATTTTCAAGTAAGTCCATCAGGTATTTAAAAGTAACACTTGACTGAAATCTGATGGCGTCCTTGCACATCTGATTTAAAAGCTTATATTTACACATTTTTTCCTTATTCACATCCGAGAATAAATAATTATTTAAAAATCTACATTCTGTGTATCAATGTCACAGAGGCATATCTAGTTATTTTCTTTTTAGCAGAACCTGTGAAAGTTTGAGCTCTTTCTGGCTGTTTCTACCTGCGAAACTGAGCGTAGGTTCCCATGGCAACGTTAAAACACTCAATCAAGGAGGGAATTGCTGCTGTAAGCTAAAGGATTTTAAGGACAAACACCCAGAAAACTGTTGCAATATTCCCCTCAGAGGAAGCGATCTGTTTTCAGTGTTGCCTTTTGTTTCAGTTTCTGACGACACAGGAGCTTCGTTCAGTCACGAAGCTGCCTAGCAACCGTTTCTGAACCCAAAGCTAAATGTAAACTCTTTTAAAAAGCTTGGATTTAAAGCTCACATTGTGAGAAAATGTATTAAACTTTCTCCGTTTCTATCCAGCTGTGCTCCCTGACTTCATGTCAAATGTAAGTATAGCTGTCAAAGCAGCAAAAGTGACTCATATTTTCATGGAAATCTGTTCAAACGTGGATTTTATTAGCATATTATTATTTAGATTTTATTATATTCAGTCAAAAGATACCAGTTTGTTTTTGTTTAAGGAAACTAAAGTGGATAAAATATACAAACAGAAAAAGGTTGAAGACATTCAGGAGTATTTAAATAAAGCATAAACATAAAGGAAAAAATGCTAATATGATAGCATGGCTTAAGAGCTAAACTATGTGACAAGCAAATAACTGATTTGAAAGATTTTTCTACATAAAAAAATATCAAGAAGACACTATTATTTGCCCCTTTTTAGAAATAATTTACTCATCAAGCCTGTTTATAATAATGTCTTGACAAAAAATACATTTTAACCCAAATATGAACAATATTGCTGACAGGAAAAGAATGAAGTGACCACTCTTGCTACAGAAAATATCTCTGCAGAAAATGTAGGAGAGCTTGATAAATAAACTAAAATTATATCTAAAAGCAAAAAAAGAAAAAAATCAAACAAACTGGAGCAGAGGGATGAGCTCACAACACATTTCATACCACAGCTACTACAAGTAGCTTGAGAACTAAAGCAGCTGTTGTTTGTGAGCATAAAGTGTTTCAGGTGCTTTTTTTATGAAGCCTTGGCAGAACTTTTTTTCTCTGTGTCAAACGACCCAGAAAATGGAGACAACTGACTCCAGAAGCAACTTTTCACAGCAAGACAACATATTTTTGCGAAAAAAAAACAATCTGCAGAGTTTAAGTGGTCCAACAGATGATGTTTTTACTACATTTGTTACTGTTTTTATTCATTTCAGTAAATAAAAATCTTCTTAATTTCAGTTTTTGTTATTTTGTTCATCTTTGTTAACTACAGTAATGATTCAGGCAGTCTTATTCCCATTTTCTTCCCCTCTAACTGTATAAATAACCATATAAAGCTCCATTTTATTAACGTGAATCTAAGTATGCTATCAGTGCTTTTATCTGGAATGGCTATTACAAACGTAATTTCAGATCTCTGCCTCGCTTTACCCTTTGTGCCGTATATTTCAGTTCCTGACAAGGAAATTAAAACTGCTGTCATGAGCTAAAAGCCTGAACACATTTGAAAAGGAAAAGTTAAAAATATTATCAAATGCCTGTTCTTACGTTACAATTCATATAGGTGACAGTGAGCCAGCAGAGGAAAATTCAAACTGATAAAAACTGCTGCAAACTTACAATGTTTCCTTGAACCTAATAAATGTGTTTCCCTTTCTGATCTGTAGCCACATTTGCATTTCGCCCTGAAGCCAAACACCATGCTCAATTTGCAATAAAAGCAAATTGTTTAACAATTCTCACTGTTTTTATTGTCTTCAGAGGCTAAACTCCAAAGTTTTACTTTTAAGTTAATTTCCATAAAAACCCTCAGGTTTTAGGAAGCTTTTTTAAGTTGTCCGTTAGGATCGAATGGGGTAAAGAAGCAGAAAATGTGTTTTCAAGTTTACCTTTGGACAGCGCCAACCTCTGGGATCGAGTTGCTTCCTGGCTGCAGCTTTCTGCATCTGTTTGAGAAGAGAAAAGCACAAAATGTTTGGATTCTACTGTGGTATTTGGTATTTCTATGAAATACAAAATTACAACGAATCCCAATAAATCAACTACTTTACATATTGTTAGCCATTATGCTAAGGAAACATGCTAATCTGTAATCAAAGCTTAATTGAGAATTGAGGAAATTATATACGTAGTATGTTTATGCAGATGTAAACTTTTTCGTCTTTTGTTTTACAAATATGATTTTCATTAAGATGCAAAAAAAAAAGATTCACATTTATTAGTTTAGTTTTTGCATTCATTTTAATCTTGCAAATAAGAAAACAATCAACTCAAAAATTTAGAAACTGCATCTGTCTTTCACTAGTGCCATCATGCAAAACTTTTTAATGTTTTGTTTCAACCTGTCATGTTAACGAATTTTGCTGAACGATATATTGTCCCAGAAATTATTGCAATAGACAACATTACTGTTTTTTTGAGACAATTTTCATGTAATATGTGAGTTTTTTTTCCCAGAAAGTCTCTGAGATTAATCTCAAAATTTCTAATGTTCATCCAGCTAATTTTCAACCTTTTGCACTCCAAAATGTTATTGTCTTTTTTTCAGTTTATGAGCTTTATCTCAAAATTTTAGTTTTTATAGCAAATGTTTCAAAAATGCAAATTTCTGTTTTTTTTTTCTGAGATTTATTTTAAAATTTCAGATTTTTTTTCTACCTAATTTTTGACATTTGATGTCAGATATCTATCTTTTTAAACTATAAAATGTTAAATTTTTTGGAAAAAATCTTTTGATTAATATAAAAACAAATTTTTTGACTTTTTGAACTAAAATATTTCAATTTTTTTTGTATATTTTTTTTACTTTTCAAACCCAGAAATGTCCATATGTTCTTTCTGTGAAATTTCTGAATATCAAAATGTCTGAGTATTTTGTGGCAAATTTTCAACTTTTAAAGATCAAAAATTTCCATGTTTTTTCTATGACATTCCTGATAATTAATTAAAAAAATTCTGAATTTTTTGGAGGAAATTTACTCATTTTTTTCTATATACAATGACCTTAAGACGGCGTCGTACAAAACAGAATCGCTGCTCAATTGATTGGATGCTAGTCACATTGATTAAAGGCAAATGCACTATTCAAATCTCCTTCCCTTTAATTAAACTAAAGTGAAACAGCCAGACTTAAGCCTCTGTATCTCCTCGGCGCTCGCCGTCCTCTTGGGTTATCACAAACAAGCCAGTTGGTGGAGCTCAGCCGACTACTTTATTGCTTACAACACATCAGAGAGGCTCAGGTCTGCTTTCTGGGAACTTCTGAAAAGCTATTAAGACCTAAACAAATGCTAAATTTCAACCTGTCCTCTAACACAAAGTGTACCGAGGCTTATTGAAGGAAACGCCCAGGAGACGCGCGGGAATCTCTCTATCCGCTCAGACAGCGACAACTTTGTGTAACCGACTGCTGCTGATCCGCAAATAACACAGCAGCTTCCATTTCCATCAGGAAACACATTAATTACTCATCAGCACATCGTTTACCCCATCGCCCTGCTGGTCCATGTCTCACCCAACATCTTGTCACAAACAATTAAGCCAACAAAGATGGCAGTTAATTAAATTAAATCCAGTGACGTGTCGTTTGGTTGCAAAGTCATTGCAATTACAGAGTCTGGAGGGTGCAGGTTGGCGAAGAATGAGGCATTTATTGGGGAGACGGATTTGGTTTGACGTTGGAGAGATGAAGGTGGGCAGCGGACTTTAACTCTGAGCTCGTTCCGGTCTGAAGCATCCGCTCGCTTTGACCTCATGCCCTTGTCGAATTACGCACTCTTAAGATTCACCATTGTCAACACTGCAAGAAATCTAAATCTTACCAAGAGTTTTTTGTCAAGTTTCTACTAGAAATATCTTGGAAAACTTGAAATAAGGCAAAACTGCCTGACGAATAACTTTTCACCAAGATACAGGAGGTTGTTCTAAGTTAATTATTTAATGTTGATTAAAAGAAAGTACCAGTTCCAATGGCAGATTATTTCACTTTTAATCTAAAATAATAAGTCAGCTCATTTTCATATAAATAATAACATTTATATGCTCACTGTTTGAACACTTTAAAATAGTACAGAAAAATCACTAAAGAGTAACTAAAGAGTAAAAGTAAAACGATTATTGTAGTAATCGAGTATTCCACCAATTATTCTTACAATTTATAGAGTAATTGAATAAAAATTAGATAGAATAAAATATTGGTAAGTTCTACTGTAACAACAGTATTAGTATTGGATATCAACATTGGCCCAGTTTTTCATATTTGTGTATCTGTAACAACAATAGCTCATGTTCTAAGTTAACCAGGTCAACTTAGAAATTAAATTTGATTTAATAATAAAGCAGCAGGCTCACAAAAACATTTGCAAAAAGAACCAGTTTTTAGTGTATGTATTCATCTTCTGTCAATTTAATAGTTGAACAACCATCTTGCACAGCCATTTATAGCTTTTACGTCCACAATAGCGACAGGATTTGACACTTTTGGTCGTCACACACAGAAACATCTACCAGCTACATACCGCCACGACACGCTCTGCCACACATTTGTTGTGACCGAGATGGTGGTACATTTATTCTCCAGTTCATCCATAAAGCTACACTTAAATTAAGCATCAGCTACCTAACAGCAGCCTGCAGTGTTCAGTCTATCTGCTCACTTATCAGTGCACCTGCTGCGCTCTTCACCGGCACAGGCAGCAACTCTGGGATGAAAAAGGCTGCCGTACTACAGGAGTTGTGTCTGTCTGTCAATTTAAGGATGCTTATTAATCCTTCAAAAAATGACAGAAACCTGGACATTATCTTCAATCAATAATATCTTCCCAGAACGAACTTAAAAATTGGATGTTATTCTGCTAGCACTTAGCACTCAGCAATAACTCAGAGGCAGAAGTGAGAGTGTTGCGCAACATAATCAATCACCCGGCCGCAACATGGTGCGCTAAATAATAAAACATAACTTAACGAAGCTTCGAGGCAGATCATTTGTCTTGAGGAATTTTAATAATCGAGGAACTCGAATCATTTGAGGAATCATCACAGCCCTAACTATAATATAACCAAATGTGAAGAAAGCGGAGTGAAAGAAAAATCACTTGAAGAAGATCAAAAAAATTGTGAAATTAATTTAAATTGATGTTGGGAAAGACCAAATGAGATCTGAAGTGAAATGGGAAAATAACAGGTTCTTACGGTGTGCAGCCCAAAAAATTTAATAATTTTGACAGATTTTGGTAAACGGTTGAATTATTTACATTTCTTAAAAGTGACTCATGCACTTCTTTGAGTTTTTTATTAAATTATCCATTTTACATGTGACACATTCTCATCCATAAATGTCTAAAATAAAACACATCATTGCATCCGTACACATTCCAGTTGCTCACAGTGCAGCTTTGCAATTACAAAAAGGCCAGGCCTTTTTCATGAAATTGGCGATACATGCATATTTAACCCACTTATCAGTCAAATGCACAAATTGTTAATCAGTAGAGAGGGGGATTAATGAATGAATTACATGCTTTAGTGATCCCTGCTGAGAAATTTGGTGTTTTCTGAGCTCATATTTCTCTGCTGGAAGGTCAGAGCAGAGGGTCAGCTGCAGAAAGAAAAAAAGAAAAAATCGCTCTGGGAGCTAAAAGGGCTTCATTCTACAGGACAGGTTGGATCCCTGCCAGCATGTCAGGCTTCACCCTGGGTTCATCTATAGACGAATGGCCTCGCTAACCTTAAGACGGCCTGAACTTCATCATATGAACACATCAAGGAGCTGCCTCCAAGGTTTTCTCAACAAAAATTAATATAAAGGCAAACGTGGAAAATCTTCCCTGCAACTGAAATCCTGCAAGTTGAATTTACAGTCATTTGTTTTGCATGTTTGGGTAAATATTCCTTCTAGTTTTGCTCTTTGTAATAAAGTATTCTAATATCCAAACTTTTTTTTTGCTCAATAATGAACTGAAAAATTACCATTTTATTAAGATAAACAAAATAGTCTGATTTTATATAAAACGGATCATAAATACCTGTATTGTCCCAATATTAAAAAAAATATAGATTCTTGTTTTGGTCTCATATATCCTTGTTTTGAAGGATTACAGAGGATTTTTATAATTAATTTTATTTGTTGTTTTGGATATTTAAAATGTCTTCCAGGTCAAGGGTTAAATGTTCATTAGATATCTTTCAGGATATGTTCTTTAATTTTTATTTCTCATTTTTTACACACTAAACACCATGACAGAGAAATTCAAGCAATGACATAAAGCAGTAATTAGAATAACAAACACGAACCAGTAAATGACTAAACAAAAAGCAAAAATTAAACAAAACAAGAAAAATTCCCAGCAAATATTTTCTTATTGCTGATGGTGGAAAAAAAGTTACAGAAACCAAACTGCAAATTCAACACAAGTTTAAATTTGAGTGCTTTTTATCTCTGAATCAACGAGTAAAGGTGAGTTCTTCAGTAAATACAAAGATTTTTAAAAGCATCTGATCACTTTGTGGCATCTGCTGTGTTGGTAACTGCATAGAGGACAACTGTGACGCCACTAACATCTGCTGTGTTTCTGCTTTGTGAATCCACAGTAGAAATAAAGCAAACAGTCCATGCAAAAGATGGAGGAGATTACACTGCTGTGTGAATTCCCCTCAGATTTTAACATTTGAAATCAACCAGGTGCTTTAGTTTTATACACTTAAGTACTGGACAGAGAGGAAAAATACACTGCCTGGCCAAAATAAAAGTCGCCACCTGGATTTAACTAAGCAAATTGGTACAAGCCTCCTATTGGATCTAGCAACATTGTGTGCCCAAAG
>CAEGAE010093278.1:0-63112 GCA_903067095.1 Girardinus metallicus | reverse complement strand
GCTTCGAGGCAGGTAAATTTTCCTCGAGGAATTTTAATAATCGAGGTACTCGAATCAATCGAGGAATCGTTTCAGCCATACATACCTCAAACCTTTCTTTGGCAGTGTGTTTCTGTCTCTCTGGGAACTGTGGAAATGAAAGAAAGTCGTTATGCGAGCACTAGTGCTGGGACTTATTAAATTCTCAGGAACAGGCACAAAGAGGCGAAATACGACTGGCAGGCAGTTTGTGGCAGCCAGTAATTATGACTACAATCAGAGCTGCTGGTACAGCACTGATAACAGGCCTGTAGTAATGACATCTCTGCAGCTCATTAATGTGTACATGTCTGTAACAGGTTAACTTTACTTGTTTTTAGAGCTTTTAATTTAAAAATGTCAACAGTTTTCACAGTTAATACTAATCCAAATGCAAAAAAATTACTCTGTGGCTATTAAAAATAACAAATAAAATAAAAACAATTAATAAAATTCATTAATATTTAAGCACCTTGCTCATCATTATTTTCAAAGTTCATTTTCAAATTCAAATTGGCATATGCTTAAGACATACAGGTGTAAAAACTTCCTAGTGTTTTGCAGTTGCCACAGTTTCACACCTGCATCTACATGAACAGTACAGAAATCTAGCCATCCATCTGCTTAATTTGAATTTCTTGTGGTTCAAGTTATACCCTACAAGCTCCTAAGTCAGCCGGTCTCAAAGTTTAAACTCTGGATCCAATGTTTAGTCCATCCAGTCCGTGGCACAGAAAATGGATACTTGTATAATTGGACTTGTAAAAATGTGAAATTGTATAATTAGTGGAGTTGATCAAACAACTCTTGAATTTCCCAACAATCTGTGTGAGAGTGTACATTTACACCAACGTACAGAGTAAAAGGGCTTTGTAGGACCCTGGCTTAGGAGAGTGGGGACAACATGTTATATTTCACAGTAACTGATTGTAACTGATTATTTTCTGTAAGTTTTACCACAGTTTGAACTTTAAATTCAATTTATTTATTTATCTTTGTGTAAAAAAAAAAAAGACCCGTTAGTCAATCATGTTTCAGTTAAAATTCTTAATTATGCTGTATTTTAAAAAGTTAGGCTCTAAGTAAAACAATTGTGTATCTCAAGGGTCAATTCTCTTGCCTACTATACTAAACCAGTTTAATAGTTTAAAAGAAAAAAAGAATGTGTTTATTCATTGGATCTTAACATCATCTAGAAATGTGATTTGGGTGTTTGAACATGAAGTTGGAGAATACAGAAGTCCTTTGTCTATCACTTCCATAACTGACCAGAAGGTGGGGCTAGATTGCCGTTTTTTTCCTTTTTTATTAAGTCGTTTTTGAGGTAATACAGTATTTGACAAATCTACTGATTATACTTCAGCAGGAGTTGACTCACCTGTCTTTGAGTGTGATTGAGGCTTTACTCCCAGAGCTCCAGCTGGAAGGAGGGTCTCTGTCCACTTCATGGTCTTTGTCTTGAGACTCTAAGGCGGTACTTCTCCCCAAGGTGCCCCTCACTCTCTCTTTATCCCTCTCCTGGGGTTCTGGAGCCAGACTCATCTGTAAGGGCAGAGACTCTAAACTGCGATGTAGTCCTGATGTGCGAGGGTATAGCAGAGGAGAGGTGCTGCCTTCACTCCCTCCAACACCGAGAGAAGTGACCTGCCTCGGTCCCAGGCCCATGCCGGAGCCGGAAAAGCAGGCTGAGGAGTTCACGTTGAGTATAGGTGCGGGGCTGGGGGTCAGACAGGGGCTCATTGAAATTCCTGGTGAGCTTGAACGTTCTTGGAGCTTAGAGTAGGGAGGAATCTTTGGAGGCAGACCATCCTGAACATCTATGTCCAGACTGTTGGAGTTCAGCTTGTCCAGTTGTGCCATGGATGGAGGCTTTGCCAGACTGCGAACCCCAGACAACCTGATAGAAAAGCAATGATAATGTTGCAGCAATTACATAATGATTTGTTAAAGTGCATGTAAAAATGGTTGAGTAAATCAGAGCATAGGAGTATGAATACCTCTGGGTGTTGGGTGAAGACAGATCCATGCCATTGACACTGCTGGGTGGTCTGAGCCCATGAAGCTTCCCTCCATTCTCTGAAGGGGTCTGAGCAGGATTGCCCTTCAAAGGCCCACTTCCACACTCAGAGTCTGACACTACTGCTTTAGCTTTGGCTCTCTCTTTTTCCTTTTCTCTGTCAGTTTGATTGACAGGACTGGGACTGGGAATTCCACGTCCTCCAGTCTTACCAGTACTGAGTCCTGAGCCAGGTTCCTTGAGCTTAGAGCCCTGCAGTGATGTTGTTGAAGGCTTTGTTAGCCCAGAGCTAGTTGTTGAAGGCTTTGTTAGCCCAGAGCTAGTGTCCATGGTGGTGCTCATTGGGCGAGCTGAGCTCGGCCGGGTCAGCGTCAGGGTGCTTGTCTTTGCAGGACGAGGCAAGGAGCGGTACTGAAGAGAGGTTCTGGCATTTGAAGACAGAAAGCTGCTTTGGTCACTGTTTGAAACATCCAGACTTGTCTTACGTCCTCCACCACCTGTACATGGTTTAACAGGAATACCAGATGTTTTTGGAATCTTCCCTACAGCCGCTGAGACACTGGGCATGGAGCTGACGCCTGAATTCCCAACAGTGGGTGTGCTGGGATTGTTTGCAGTGCTGCTGGTAGATGTGGGGGTCTTTTTGAAGCCAAAATTTCCACCAGCAGAAGGCCTGACCAGGCCAGATGGGGGTTTTCGTTGCTCACTGCTTCCAGTGCCATTTCGATGGTCTTTACCCGCATCAGAGGAAGAACGCTGAAGTCCCGAAGCCTTCACTGCTAGCCGGGATTTGTCCATGGGCTTCCCATCTGACTTCACAGAACCTACCGTTGGAAAAACAACAACGATGACTTTCAACAGCATCAAGAAGGTTGGGTGTGAAGACTGAGACTAACCACTCTACAAAAGGACACGATATCTAATCTGAAGCCCTAAAAGGTCTGACTGTCTGCTGATAAAACTGAATCCCTGTTTCAGTAGAGCTTTAGCTAGCTGGCCAGACTACAGCCACACACATTGTTATCACACCGCTACTCCTCTTTTCCATCATGATGACCTAAAATAGTTGTCAGTTTCCAGTAAGTGTTTAATCTTTCCAGTAAGTTCATTTCTAAATATCCCAGCTGTGGAGTGCTGGGATGTACATGAGCAGCATGGCATGGAAAAGTAACTCGTCTGTCTGGAAAAAAAAAAAAAAACCCTCAGTTTAACTTAAAATTCTATACTTGAGAAATCCTTTGGTGATAAAAAGCAGGTAAAAGGAAGGGGATTTTGATATGTTTTCTCACATTTCTCAACATACAGATTTATTGGATTTGCTTGGATGGTACAGAGAAAAATAATCTATTTGACACAGGAAGGCTCCACTGTATCCACCACCCACACAAAGTCCTTACTCCTTACACTCATGATTCGTATCTAATGGGAGTCATTATGTGAGGTTTATAAACCAGTCGTTAACAGAGTCGAAAAAGTGCTGTTGCAGGAGGCCCACCAGAATGCAGCCTGTGGACATCTGGAGTTATTTAAAAGTATTTAGAAACCCACAAAAGACACATACACACACACACACACATATTTGAACAGCTTTCCCCCTCCCCAACACAAACTCACAGTTCCCCGTGTTCAGATAATGACACTGACAAGAGATTACTCCTGGAGTTCTAATGTAAATGGGAAAATTGGGTTTATGTGTCAAGTCATAAACTAAATCCATTGTGCAACCACAAAGTGACTTGTTCCAAGAACATTTGAATGAAGGAACACACTAGTTGCAGTGAAATACGTAGACGGAGCCCGGGCGTATGTATTAGTTTCAGCATAAAGACGGTTGATTCACAGACACCCTAGCTATGACTCAAGCAGAAGAGACCCTGAATTACTACATGTCCCGACAGAAAAGGCCTGCGTTATATATGTATTCCAGACAGACTCTTTATGACATCTATAACACTGACATTTTGAATCTTAAAGCAAACTGACTCAACATAGAAAGCTCCAATGTTTAAGAGTTTACAAGCTATATTATGACGATATGTTTGACTTGTCGTTCACTCAAAACTGTCACCCTCATTCAGCTCTAATTCTGTATTAATAATCCTGCATGAACAATACTGCTGGCCTCTTCTCCAAACTTTGCTATGATTGTTAATGAGCTGCTTTACAAGTTTGCTTTTATCTGAAGAGTTTTTAACAAGCAGTGTTCAGGCTTGTGCAGAGCAGCTGAGCACTGATATGATGACCAATTTCTGCAAGTTTGCAGTGTGGTTAGCAAACTAGAAGACTGTAGAGCTGTAGAGTTTATCAGAAATTATTGAACTTATAAAGCTGTTCATGACCCTCACATTAATAAAAAAATATATATATATTTATATAAATATACGAATGTTTATTGACAACAATTTCTCAGAGTACAAAGCAAAGTTTGCATTAAAGTCTTTTTCTATGTGAAATTATCCAATGCATAGTTAATTGAAAGAAGAAATTGTCTAGAAAAGTGTATTCTTATTTACTCTAAACTTGTATTATCTAAGCTTTTTTTCCCCTTTTCTTCAGTAATGATAAGGATATTTACAAATCGACGACAGACAGAAACAAAGACTTTTGCCAAACCTCAGTCATAAACTGTGTCGTGAATACAATATTTTGATTAGTCTCATTTTCTCATGGTGTTAAATTTGCAAACTTCTGCAAGATGCTTTTTTTTTTTGGTGAGCAAAAATGAAAAATCTGCTTTTATCTGGCTTCATCTTCTGAATATTTACTGTCTCAAACGTAGGGGGTAAAATAAATGGCTACGTTGGCAGATTCCCATTCAATAACAATAAAAGCCTGGCACACACAGATCACAGGCTGGCCCAGCACATTTGTTTGGCATATCTTTCATTTCAACAGCTGGCAGCGCAAACACAGGACGGTCCCACAGAGGGATGGCTGTTTGCACATCCAAACTGCACAGAACATCGTTACTAATGTATCCTGTTGTTTTGTTCATCTACTGGGTGAGAGTGCGTGTGTGTGTGTGTGTGTCTGTGCGTACATAAACAGCACACAGATGGTGTGCTTAACAGGCAGCTGCACAATCCCCACCATTGTGTTCTTCATGCGTATGAGCGGGGAAACTTTTTAAGGCTGGCACAAGCTCAGATGATTGCATTGACACATATCATAAAGTCTTTATTTCAAAGTTAAAAATTCACTCTGTCCAACAACCAAAAATAGAGCTGGAATTGTAGGGGATATAAGGCGAGAAATAAAAATCACTGTTGCTGTGTGTTTGGCTGGCAGGAAGGGTGTGGGTGGTGATGGGCATTTGATACATGGCACCACTTTCTGGCCGAGAGGGTGGGCTGCAGCTGTGGGTGGATGTGTCTCACAAAGACAGGGAGTGTGTCCGCAAAATGCGTGGGTGTAAGACAGCCAGAAAGAAAGGAGAATTAAGAGAAAGCTGGAGAAATCAGCCCATCTGTTCAAGGTAATTCAACAGTATATTTTACATAACCATTTGTATCTGTTCCAGAACTCACCTGCTACTTTGAGGCCACTCTGGGAGGTGTGTGTGATTGGGGACGTGACTCCCACAGGTGGGTTTCTCCCTTTCTTCAGCCCATGTCCCTGACTGATGGTCTGCGGTTTCTTCAGCTCACCCTTCTCTCCTTTCCACTTGTTGGCCGACTCAGACTTCAAGCTTCCCGTATCGAAGGAGCCGCTGCTTTTGCTTTTGCGACCGGGCTTGCTGTCATCAGAGTCCCAAGACAAACCACTTTCCACCAGAGATCTCTTCTCTGCATCTGTGCGCATCTACAGAGCAAAACACAAACATGTACAGTGGTAACTTGCCTCAAAAAGGTTTGAGAAAGGAATGTGAATTATCTCACAACAAGAAAACAGTATTTACTTGTGACCTTCACTAGGCTTTTACTTGTCAGTATGTTTTTGTCCTGCTAAACTGTTAAATCACACACCCACAAAAGACAAGGTGTGTAGCAGTGAAGGTCATATTTACATTTTCTACTTTGAAAAAAATGAAAGAACTGATCCATTATAACCACATTCCATTCAACCAATTCAATATCTTTCTTTGTTTCAGTGAATTTTTAAAATGTAAAAAAAAATTGAAGTTTTCAATAAAAAAATGTAAAGTATTCTTGAAATTAAAAATCACTACCTATGTCTTCTTTAGATAGTAAGAGAGATCATATCAACTGACTTTTTTCTCAGTAGCAGATATGGTTGCACTCATTCATTAAAATTGAAAATACATAAAGTGTTTAACCTGCTGCTGAATGTGCACCGAACGGCTTTCTTTTTACATTTCAGGTGTAAAACGAACAAAACATGAACAAAATATGTTTCGAAACATATAACATATGTGGATATTTATCCCAGTTCTTTAAAAGGTGGACATTGACTCAAGCTGTTTTTTAAAAAGATAAACCACACTTTACAGGCTTAAAGTCCCATTTAAAGAGACATGAACCCTAACCAGACTCGCTCACTCATCTTGATGACTCCTGAACAGAGTAACTCATCCAAATCAATCCAGCTAAAAAAAACATTTAGTGACGTGTCAGCTTTGTACTCTAAATACTTTTGCATCTTCTGTTTATTCATCTCTAAATGTGGTGGAGGGAGACATCTACAAGAGAAACAATGCAACAAAACATTAGACACATACACAGATATGAACAACACTAAATCACGGAAACTGTTAAACACTTTTGTCCTACATAAAGAAACCAGACAGCCTTATCTGGTCCGAACATAATCCAGAACGGAAGAACATCAATGCTAAAAATGAAGGAGAAGAAATATCAGGTCTGTCATCAAGTCAGGCAAGTTTCTGTCTATGCTTTTGTGTGTGTGCAAAGGTTCACCAGTTACACAATTCATCAGAAAGTTTCTGAATGTGTGTGAGAATGTTTGTCTGTCAGTTTAGAACATCACACACACCCCGCGATTCCCACGGGATTCAGATTGCTAAATACCTTTTTTATGAAAACAACATAACCCACAGCCAGAGTCATATTACCAGAGGCAGAGGAAACCCTGAGCTGGTGTTGATGTTCACTGTCATTTCCTCAAACGCATTAACTGATGACTGAGACAGAAGCTGTCAGATGCATATCTGTACAAGCAGCAAAATGTCAGTAACGCACAGAGATAGACAGAGATATGGAGAGGAACATTGCACAAATACAGAGACAAACTGGAAATACAAGTTGCTATAACACGTGTATGTTGTCAACAAACATCTTGAAATGAGAGAAATTGCACTGCTGACCTTAAGAGGTTTTATGTTAGAGATGGAAATTAAAACAGGACAAACAGACCATCGCATGGCTTTGGGACGAGGAGACAAGGAGCCATGTGTATTAGACTTTGTGGGGTGCATAATGATGCGATGCAAGGTTGCCATGGTGATGATGTCACGGGGTCTAATGGTTGCTATGACTCCTGTGCCTAGGCGTGGTGGGAGGCGCTGAGTTTCTTCCGGCTCGTTGGCCCGGTTGCAGGAGTGCAGATGGTCCTGCATGGGTGTGTGTGTGGACAGACGGCTGTGCTCTAGACTTGTCCTTTGGTATATACGCGAACAGACAAAGACTTGCACTCCCTGCATCCATGTGCTGCGGTTGCTATGGTTACACTGATATCCTCTCTCTTTCTACCTCCCTCTGTCTATCGGTGTCTCTCTGCTTCTGAAATCGCACCACATTAGTCAGACTTGCCACACTGCGGAGGTGTGACCTAAATCAGGCAGTCTACTTGGACCTAAATACACTTGGATTTAGGTCCAAGTAGCTCCACATGGATCTTAACAAATACTTCAATTCTCCACTTTGTGGGGACAACAGGACAGCAGAGCTACTTTATACATTATAAAACAATAATTTCATGCAGAAAACAGTTGTTGTTTTCTAACTGCAGATAATCAGACTCTATACAGAGCTGAGAAAAAGCTTTTCATCATAGATTTATTCTGGAGTTTTAACTTTTAAAAACAGCTTGTTACTGTATGAAAAAGCTTAATTGATGTCATTTTCACAAGCCATGCCCCCTCCACCCTGCTATCCCCTGGATAATTACAATACTTATAGAATTACTTAAACTGAAATTGACTGACAACATGAAGTCAATACCCAATCTAAAGAAATCCACCTCTCAATAGCTCAGAAAAAAATGTGGGAAAAAATGTAATGTTGTTAGTCTTTGGCTGCGTCCATGGTGTTAGTTCTTGCCACTAAGAATGCCAGAACCAGTTATTAGTTTTAAGGGGCAAGTAGTTTGTCACATGGAGGCAGGTTGTTTTGAATATATGTTTTTGTCTTAAAATATAAAATCATTATTTGATTGATATGTGTAATTTGTTTTTAACAAGCTGAAACATTCCATTGTAACAAAAGGGCAGTGTACACAAGTTTAATGCAATGTCTAGACCGGCTGACTAGGCAAAATCTAAACTTGGAACCCTTAAATAAAAGCTTCAAAGCTGTGCAGTTGCTTCATACTGAGTTTTCTAAAAAGCAATTGGCGCTGATTAAAGTCTACTCATTAATCAGAGCTAGCAGGTTCTTGAAAGAAAAATGACTAAATGTTAAAACATAAGAGCTTGATGCCTTTAGCAGCTCCTGACTCACCCTACAAAGGAACCATGAGGAAAAATGCGGCTGCCTGTCATGCAGAGTGTCTGTCGCAGCAAACATCGATCGCTGCAGATAATGCGGTCAATAAACATGTCAGAAATATTAAGGGTGGGTGTGGACTACTTAATGGGCTGCATCTCCTAAATAGTGTTCTCCTTTTCCTTACTCTTATTTTTTTTTTCCCCTACACAGGACCCAGATCGTAATCAGTACCTCTCATTGGATTAACAGCTCAATCAATACCGACACAAACGCACATGCAGCGTGCTTGTCACTCTTTATCAGATAGATGTTTGTGTCTCTTACCACCATGGCTGAGTTCCTGCGTGAGCCAATGGGAGTGGTAGGGAGGGAGTTGAGAGTGGGACTCGTGTTGAACTCTTCAGAGCTCAGGTTGTCTGAGCCGTCACTCAGGCCACTGCTGATGGAACTGCTCTCATCCCAACTGAGAAACAAAGAACAAGGGCAAAGAAAGCAGTCAGATAACATTCATGTTCTATGTATTTAGGTATGTTGGTTCACCTAAAAAAACATTTTCCTGAAACATTTTGGAGAAGTAATATTGTAGAAACTCTCAGAAGATGACAGGATACAAAAGGGGAGTTTACTTAAATACACAAATTAAGCATTAACATTTTGTGAAAGAGTCCTCAGATTAGGCATCAAATGGAGACAATGATTCTGATTTCCTGTATTCATTGATCAATGATGATAATTACAAGCTATAAAACATGTACTCCACTTCCTTCAATTGTTTAATACTTAATACCAGATATCTCACTTGGTATTAAGTGTTCAGAGGCCCCATTTGGAAAGCCGAGTGTTCTACATATCCGGCTTACATGCTGCGTTAACTATCTGCAGCCTGAGATTCGGAGCACTATTGACAAAATCTCAACCCACACTCACAAAAATAGCACTGAGAAGCCCACACTGATGCATGCACCCACGACTGCATACAGCACCATTTTGTGGCTCTTAAGTCAATCCACTGTTCAAAAAAATATATATATTGAAGATATTGTCTAAGACAGCCAATGAGTGTTTATACACGGTGATAAATAAGAAATAAAGAACTTTATTAGGAATTAGGAATCATTTTTGTTATCTGGAACCTCAGCAGTGTTGCACTCCGAGCTAACAAGCAAGTTTGGGAACCAAAGCAGAATCGTAATTGGGGGTCGACTTACAATGCGTCACTCATAAGCCACAGCACCATTATTAACATCATTTATTTTGCACATGCTTGATCATTTTCATGTGGTTATTTTAGTACAATGTGCATATGTTGATTTGTTAACAAAGCAAGACAATTAAGCTTCAGTCAAATTGCTTAAATGTTCTTCAAAAAAAAAATCTACCAAAAAAATATTACAGCACATTTACATTTAACTCCAAGTCACACTGACTCTAGTTGCGTTGGAAGTTTTCTTCTTATTAAAAGGAAGTCTTTCAAGCATTGCCCCATGCAGGCCTGACATGTGGGATTACTGCAATGTTAACAAAAACAATGTGTCATCCACTGTGCGACCTTCTTGATGAGGAGATGAAATTGCAGCAAAGTCAATGGCTCGATGCCATTTGCTGGGATTCCTTAAACAGATACATTTCTTACTGATTGACATAACAAGCTAAAATTGACTGCAATATTTAATAATTCAGAACAAACTGGAATGCATTTTTACTGAATCTTAATCTGTCATACGCCTGAATTGTTTTGGTTATTTTCTGCATATAAATTGAATCTGCTTGTCTTGCAAAGTGCTTTGAGTTGTCTTCTTTTGTTAATTGGAACCATATAAAAAAAAACTAAGCTTAAACTAAACTGAAATATGACGTGTTAAGATTTATATTTTGCAAGAGAATTCAAAAGCTTCTGGGAGCCCCTGCTGACCTGTTGCCTATGCCCATCCAGTCCAATAATGAACTAGAACTCTTTTAAGGTTAGCTTATGAATTTTTTTTTCTGTTTACAAAAGAAAACAACAATTTCTATGAAGTTTTGATTGACGAATTGGTTTTCCTCTCTAAAGTCATATATGCAGCAATCAGACCAATGCAGCAGCAAATATGTGTCTTAGCTAGAAATACTGACTTTGGGGACAATAGAGGGGGGTTAAAGAGTGTGGCTCAGTTGTAACATGTACTGATGGGTTTTATTAAAATGAGCTTGCTTGCAATAAATAGGTCACATTTAGGAAGTCTCGGGGGCGGCACTGTGTTTTGCAGGGGTCAATTGGTCGGAGAACCGAAGACAAACTGTACTGTAAATCCTGTTGAAACAGAGTCTATTTAATGAGGTCATATATAGTACGGCTGCAGAGGGGAGGAAGGAGGGAGAGAAAGCGCTGTGGGCTTCCAGTTGGGTGCCTGAATGGGTCACACTGTGGCCTGGAGGGGAGTTGACAGGGTATGCTCAGAGATGGGGGAGGAACTAAGGGCAGGTCACGTCTAGCCTGCGGATATCTTATACAGAAAAGATCAGACAATGTTTTATGACTGAGATGGATGTCTGTCAAGCCAATCTTAACATTTTTAGTCAGAAATGGGTCGAATTTAGGAAATGCACCAGTAATATACCTGGAGTTCCCCACTAAGGGACAATAAAGAATGTTTCTATTCTATTATTTCAAATGATAGAAAAGCAAATAGATTGAAGAAGCATGTTTTTTTTTTTTTTATCACTTCATTTATGAAGCATTTGTAAAACAGGTTGTGCTGTTGGGAACGTGATGTATAAACAAATTTGAAAAAATTTTTTTTACAGCTTTTCCCCAGAATCTTGATAGATAACACAAAAGCTACCCAGAACAGCTCACAGTTGGTTTTAAAGTGCCAGACAGTCTCATTTGCATAGGAAAAAGGGGGCGGCTGCTTCACCTAACAAACAAACCGTCTTCACTCTTGAAGTGAAGGTATAGTTTTTTAGAGAAAAATGCTAAAAAATAGAGTTGGGTGTGAGACTTTGGCGGAAACCATATAAAAAAAATTGCAGAGATAAAACAATATCTCCACCTGTTCCTGCACAAGCCAACATTAGCACTGCGGTACAGCTAGCTGCAATAAGGTGTTTTTAATAAAGAAAGCACCTAACAATGAAGCTTCATTGTGAGCATTTTATAACAGTTGTCATAACAGCCATGTCACTCTTTAAGTGACATCCAGGAACAATTTATTTTGTTAAATGTAAGTGCCAAATTTGTTAATGTCCAGCCAGTTTCACATGTTTTGAGACATGTTCAGTTTTACTTCAATGAAATAGAAATAAAAAACAGTTGTGTTTTCCTACTGACACGTCTTTTTTTTCTATATTCTGTCAAAGGCCTCAGAGCAATTGGCCTCCCCAGCATGGTTTGGAGTGCCAGCACCCTTTTTGTTGAATAATTCACGTCTGATGGAAAACAGATCAAACGTCTTCTCTGCCGAGTTTGATGTCACAAAGCTGACAGACGTAAAGACAGGAAGCCCACAAGACAGAGGCAACGTCAGGGGTCAGATATTATAAAGAGAATCTGACAAGTATATTTATCATGTAGGCGATGGAGAAAAAAAAAGAAGAGGACTGTGCCATGTTATTTTAACAGTGAAAACAAAACAAACAAAGAAAAAATGTCTATTACGGCTTTTTAAAAATTTCTCCAATCCTCCTCATGTGATTAAATAAACTGTTCAATTATAATATGAAAACCCCTTAGAAGTTATCTGTGGAGGATCCAAAGCCTCTTATACAGGTTTATCTTAACACAAAGTGTCTTGGAGAGGACTGAATTTGTAAAAAAAAAAAATTCTTCCATTAGTGTAGAGCAGATTGTGGAGCCACTGCAAGCTAACTGTACTTAGTTCTCCACTAAATGAGATAAAAATACCAACTGGGTTTTAAAAGAACCTGATGAACTGTGCAGACACGAGGGCGAAGTGGCGTGCAAAGGGTATAAAAAGAAAGGTATAAAAGAGAAAGAGCTGCATTGGAAAAATAGGCTCTCTTTTTGAAGCACACTTCCCCTGTTTTTCTCCGAATGTCGTGATCTCAGCGAAGAGCTGCTTTCTGTATTAAAAACGTCTTCCAGGTCTACATCATCTTCCTCATTTTGCTGCAGCAGCTGTGCAGACAATGTTAGCACCACATTCATCAGTATTAACGCTTTAGCAAAGAGTTTTACATTAAACACTGCTTAAGAAACTTCCCTGTCATATTGTTATAGCCCATTTGGCTAAGACTTATTCCTTATGCGGAAGCAGTAAAGGAACTCGAATTTAAACACCTGGAAGAAAAAAAACGTCTTATAAAAATGATAACTCCAAAGGTTTATTGAAAAACGTGCTATTCTATACATTTTCAGAACATTAAATATATCATAAGTTAAACAAAACACAGCTGGGAGGAGAGCAAAAGGATCTAGGCAATAAAAATGGAACCCGTTACTGTAATACTGTGAGAAAAAAGGAAAATCAATGTTGATTTGATTTAAGATACAATAATTGTCAATTAGGTTGAGTTGCATGTTATTGCCACCATGTATCAGCTCACCTGACAGCCACTATAAGAAAAAGGTTCACATAAGTGTTTTCCTGCAACATATGACCACACCTTTAAATGAAAAGCCATCCGGTTGATTGTTTCAGATACAATTTACCTATTTTCTTTTTCATTTTATTTAAAAATATACATAAAAGACATGTACTGATCACATTCGAAATATCGTTGTTTTACAAAATGTATGTTTCTTTGTTTCCCGTACAGTCTGCAGAGAAGAACGACAAGCCACACCCACACAAACACTGACTTCACGAGCCATTAAGGGAACAGACAAATAGCTACTGCTGCGCTGAATAGCTGTCATTCATTAAGAAGCGTCCATGTTCTGTGGAGATAATTGTTCAAATCTCAAAGCAAGAGGTTTTTTTTTTTTTTGTCTATTGTGAGAGCTGTGTCTGACCTTCCTATTGTGTTGAAAGACAGTTAATAAAATACAGTAGCTCTAGCTGAAATAATAATAATAATAATAATAAAAAAAAAAAACATGGCAGAGAGAAGGTATCTTTACTTGTGATGTGTGGGGCTTGAAAAACAGCCAGGCCTCCAACAGCAGATTTTATAGTCTCAGATGATAAGCTTGCAACCTGAGCAAACATTAACTGTAACTGAACAGAAATTGTTCCTTAACTATTCAGAATGCAAAACCCTGGAACCATTTTGTGACCATTAAAATGTCCTTTATATCAGAGGAGACTGCAGTTTGTGCCCGATATTTAAAAGAGGTTTCCATATGTTTGTCTCTGTCTGGGTTTATTATCCACATCAAGACATAAAGAACAATCACAAATCAATCAGAAACAAGTAAACATATTGAAAACTATCTTATCTAATAATATGTAGCAGAGGTCTGAAAGCAGATTGCAGCTCAGGTTATAATGACTTAATAATGACAATGAATGTCACAGAAGATTGGTTCACAAAGTCTTTATCACGTACCACCACAGTAAATAATGAAGTTTTCAGGTACTACCATACTGAAAAAAAGATTTTAAAACTTCCTGATTGTTATGTTGTTGCATAAAGATTAAGAAAAGGGAAATAAGAAAGGTGTTTATTTATTAGCACAACATTTAAGCTGAAATAAAACCTGATTTTAAAAGTTAGCGCTATCAACAGATGATTATTATTTTTAATTATACCTCTACGTACGTCAAAAGGCAACCAAAGTACCACCAGTGGTATCAATACCACGGTTTGAGAATCTTGGAGGTAGCAGAAATGCCAATATTGCTAATCATGAGCTGGCAAGAAGTCTTGGTAAAACTTGTCAGACCACGTCAGATCAGATAAGAGTAGATAGAAAAGGTCGGTTAGGAGAAATGACAAAATAGAGCAAGTCAAAGATTTGCAGATTTTATGGCTCTGAATTATTTAAACATAATAAATCAACTTTTAGTCCCTTCATCGGGTTAAACACTCTCAAACCAGGGTGATATTTTTCCTGTGACTTTCCAATCGAATGCGTGTAAATGGATGGAAACTGCAGTCCTACAGAGGACAGGAACTTTCCATTTCTATTAAAATCCCCAAGTGTCACATGGCAGAACCCAAAATGGCAAAGTCAGATGTTGCTACTGGTTGGGTCTTTTGAGGTAAATGGAAAGTAGGGCACCAATAGGGCTTTACTGGGCGGTCCAAACAAAGCACTGGGGATATACATGTTAAGGTTACTAAAGTATTTTAAGTTTCTAAATCTGTTGCTGATGGAAGACAGAAAGTCTGATGTGGTATGTTGTATCTGTAGTGCAGGTATTTCTCTGGTCAGTCTGTAGAGAGATTAAATAACCCTTTTTTGGAAAGCCAAACACTCACCACACCGCTGCGGACTCCCATACAGCAGGTGCCTGAGGACAACTATTTATGGCGCTCACAAAGTCTGATAAATCCTAAAGCAAACTAGATTAGCTGAACTGAGGTCAACCATAAAAAATAAAAACAAGAAATGAAATGTGAACTGTCGCTATGAGAAGCGGCTGCTTCAACATCCTCTGCAGGTTTCAGTCTAGACACGTAAAACAGGATCTGACACCAACCGACTACATGCTCACAAACAGCCACGGGGGCTGCAGTGTAAACACACTTAAGCGCACTCTCTCACAAAACTAAATGACTCAGTTGCAGCAGAGGTCATGACCGGCCACACCTAATTATGCTGCTTTTTTTTGTTTCACCAGCACAAGCATCCTGAAATTGAAGATGATTTGGGGATAAAAAAAAAAAATAAAAACAAAACATTGATTCCCAAAAGCGCTGGTCAAATTTTTAAATATACATGGGCTACCTGGTAAAAAAAAAAAATAAAGGAGGTAAAATATGGTGCAACTGTGTGCACAGATGGCTAACAATATGGGTGCTTGGACCGCTTCATCAGCTTATCACCAGGAAACAATAACAACACACACACCCACACACCCCAACACCCGCACACACTCATACCCAGATCTGTGCATCACCTTGGTGGATAAGTGTAACGGACTGTAATATTATTATATTTCCTGTCAGAGCTGTGAATCTTTCCATGACCTTAAGATCAAAAAGTTTTTAAGATTCGGTTTTCTGCACAGGATAATCTTCCTCTGCCGGACCGTATATGGAGTGGGAAGAATTTCTAAACTGTTG
Organism: Girardinus metallicus; assembly: GCA_903067095.1. Taxonomy (NCBI): domain Eukaryota; kingdom Metazoa; phylum Chordata; class Actinopteri; order Cyprinodontiformes; family Poeciliidae; genus Girardinus; species Girardinus metallicus. The sequence goes on along the minus strand of CAEGAE010093278.1, from coordinate 47,278 downwards.
TGTCTTCGGAGCTTTAAGACAAGCCTTCAGTGATTTCATTCAGATATCCAGCAGCTTTAAATCATGTTGTAAAAAATGTATTTGACATTTACCCATACAAATGTCATTTCAGCACCATTTAGAGTCATACTGTTTTCTTACTAAATAACTGCAGCGACACATGCTGTGCAAACGTTTACTCGCTGATATAATCTGATCCTACCAATTTTTTAATAAATGACGCCATGCTGTTTGGATGCTTGGGGCAATTGCTAAGTAATTAACAACTCTGTTAATAAGAGATACTTTTAATTAAAATCCCAACACTGTCACTGTGTTGCACTGTAGTTTTATGCATCGACAGTAAATCACTGACCCAGTTAAATACCAAATTAAGTCTAAATTTAAGACTGTGCATACATCCCTACATTTCAGTGTAAAAAGGATTTCCTCTTTGGTATTATTTATTATTTCCTCCCTGTTGTGCTTCCACATTGTGCGATGGAACAATGCGTCAGAGCAGTTTTAGCAGTCTTTTGTCTACTCGCATACGCACACACACACCCATACACACACCCAGCAGTATTTGGGTAGTACAGGGGATTACAGCACAGGCTGAAGTTAATGAGCTCACAATTACTGTTAATTCCATCTGCCACCAGGATCAGGTCGTGCCAGTGGCCACAGCTAGAGGTGTGCATGGAAACTAAAGAAGATTCATCCCTAAATGGACAATGAGAAGAGATTATGTTTTATGTGCTTGTTGCTGACAGCAATGGCCTCAAGGTTTAGCACACACAACTGCTGCTGTGCCCTGCTTCAAGCTTGGATTAGCTGTCAGAAATGTGTGATATAAGACGCAGAGCAGAATTGCAGTTTTGATAGTCACACATTGCTCCACTGAGAGCTGCCTCCAAGGTGTGATTGTGCATGGAAGAATATTGAGATCCATTACTCTTCCAGGTTTTCCTTCACAGAGATGGTGACACATTCCACAGAGGCTTATTTGCTTTCTGTGAGTGGAAAACCGGATTTAACAGAAATCCTGGCCAGTCAAATGTGTTTTTCTCCATATGGTGGAGAGTTGTAGATCAGTCAGACAAACAAAGCACTATAGCTTAAAGGTGGAAAAAAATCCTTGTTTGGCAAGGGAGTTGGTGACTTAGTCTCTTTGCAGCTCAGTTTGTATAGATTGTTTGTGTTGGCTTTATAACATTGCTTTTCCATGACAAGACACAGAACATCTGACAACATCAGAACAACTCAGCCCTTTATTTAAGGAATACTGAACAAGGCAACACTCTTGGAACAAAAAAAAGAAAGGCACGACTGTTGATCATTGGGTCATCTTGATCTTCTCAAATCGTAAGGCCAAAAAAGGATAAACGGGAGGAAGCAAGTAGCAGATGCCTTGAAAGGCAAATTCGTCTCTTTTCTCTCTTCTTGGTCTAATATCCCTGCAGTTAATATTGTCAGTCAGGGTCAAAGTTTGAAGAGTAAGTCTCTTCAAGTCTAAATTGGCCTGGTGCAGAGATTTAAAAATCTGTCACAATACAAACAACGTACTTTAAACTTCACTTGCGGTGATTGGGATAAGTAAGTAGAGGGTTTCGCCCAGAAAACTTGCTAAGCCTGGCGATACCGTGCTTCCAGTTAGAAAGTCTTAAAAAAGACAAACATGAAAAAAATTTGATTAATATTTTTTGGCACTTCAATTGTTTCATCCTAATTAATTTGTTCAAATTTTATGATTCCTCTATCTGTGACTTGTCGCTTTATTTGCTGAACATGTTAGAGCGTAGATACGTAAAGACAGACACCTCAGTCTCCCTATGGATTCACAACTAAATAGACTCTTTAACCCGTCACCGATATTGAACCATAAAAGAACTTTAATAAATAAACAAACAATGCTTAGCCTGGTGACATGCCAGGCTTACAATACAGTGGTGGAAACCCTGAAGTAAGAACAGCAGAAGTCGAAGAGAACTGAACAACTCTAAAGAGTGTTAGGGGAGATGACCGGCAACGCTTTGTAATAACCCATTAACCTCTGATCTGCAAAGTTCCTCTCTTCTTCACTAAAGAGCAGGAAGCAGAAGAAGGACAGCACTCCTGGGACAACTTCGAATGGCCTTTTAAATCACCTATATAAGTAGTTCAGTCTGGAGCGTCTCAGTCCAAAAGTCAACGCCCAAGAACCAGGGAGGAGCTCAAAGGGGGGAATACCGGCACACAGACGCCCGGGACAGGGGTTGGATCTCGGGGTAGAATTACCTCTGGCCTCCATCCAGATACGTCAGCTGACTTAACGGCTATGTAAAATAACAGCGCAGAGCGGATGTTTTGGTTCAAAAGAGAAAAAAGGGGGAGGGAAAAAAAAGAGAAAGTAAGAGGGAGTAAAGGAAGGAGAAGAAAGACTGGTAGGTTTCATTTTTTGAATAAAGCATATTTCTTCCAGGTTGCTGTTAACTTAAAGCAGCTGTGCAGAAGACAGTCCAAGACATGTGCTAAAGAACAAACACAAGTGTTCCCACAAGCAGCTGCCTTTTAATCAACAGAACCAAGAGAAAAGTAGCAGAGCTGGCAACAATTTAAACCAAGCAGCCAACACATGGAGATTAAAAACAAACATGATAACACTGAAAAGGAAATAATAAGAAGTACATCCCAGCAAACATGTAGCATCCTGGGAATTGCTGTGACATTGTAAATCTTTTCCAATATTATTTTTAATCACTTTTGCTCGCAATGGAAGATTGTAGGCAATCAGCGAAGCAAAACCTAAGAAAGTTATATATGATAGGGTCTGTTGTTTTTATCTGCAACTGTTTTGCAGTGGAAACTTTGCTGAAAAGAAAGAGGCTTTTGGATACCAATGATTTGCCGATGTTTGTGAAAATCAATATTTTTTTTTTTTTAGGTGGGGGGTTCTGACCATCCGGCCTCTGGTGACGGTCAGTAAAATTGGAAACATCTCCGTTATTAACAGACTCAGACTTACCCAACTAGATAAAATCACACTGGCAGCAACTAAAAAGCTGTTTGCGATGCACTGACCTTGTGCCCAGAAATCTCTTTAAAAGTCAAATACTAAATCAATCATACTAAAAAAAAGTATATATTTTTATTAGAGTTGAGATTTAACAATTTTGCATAACTCTTTATTTTGATGAGGAAAATGCTTGACACATCTTCATAAAAAAGAGTCATATGAACTGGCAGAATATGAGACTACAAATCTAACTCGAAGTCCACTAAGCACCTGCCAAAGGTTGCCCAAATATTAGGTAAAGTGAAAAGATTGAATGGCCAATTGACTGGAGCTGAGACTCTTTTCCCTCTGCTGGCTGAGATAAAGCAGGCACCCAATAAAATATTCATGGTTGTGAAAGCACAGACAATTTGTTGTGCGACTGTCTGTTTTTGTCTGTATTCGTGTCATGAGACCACATGTAGTATCGAGCGGGAGGCGCACCCATCACCTGCTCTCCCTCCCAAGAAATGCACATTCGTCGGCCACTTAAAGTGAGCTTAGCAGACATTCCTTACCCTCTGGACACCCAAAACATACACTTTACATTCCAGCGAGTGTATTCTTGGTTTCCACTCCCTAATCCTTCAACATATGGAGATGCATATAAGCATACCACTCCAAAAGCACACACAGCCAAGGAGAGAATGACAAATCGAGTTTGGGCAACCCTCTTACTTTATCTCCACTGCAAGATATTCTCTGAGTTTTTAACATTTCCCCAAATCTTCATGAGAGGGACTTTAGTGTCCAGTTAAATTTACATCCTGAGGTCACTTATCAGCATGACTGTTTATGTTCGCCTCAAAGCTTTTCCCTTATTCCCAACTGCCAGTTAAGGTGCACTGTTGTCTGCATTCACTCCTGCTTCGGCTTTGATGTGCCAGAGAAACACACTAAACCACATGAGGGTCCACCTCATGAAAATATGAACGCTGTCTGTGAACGCCAGCTCCTGTGTGTACAATAAAATAAGAAGAGTATGTGTCTGATGGAAGCAGGTTACAAGCATCTGTTGAAGCACTCTGAGGTCTCCCTAATGATCTCGTAGGCAGCGTAAGAAAAATAAACCTACTCACAAAACAGCAAGACTATTATAGGATGCCTTGTGTCCTAAAATCTCTGGCTCTCCCCTATATTGAGCTATTTCTAATGAAGTTTATTTGCATAGCACGTTTCAACAACAAAGCATTTCCAAGTGCTTTACTTGATAAAAGCATCCCACAACAACTAAACAAACAAAATTGGGGATGCAAGGCAGTTTGATACAAGAACAACAGGTCTTTAAATGTTTTTTTTGGTAATATTCAATTCACCGGTAAAAGTATGTCAAAGTCTATTTTCTGAGCTCCAGGGAGCCAGTGGAAGGACTTTAGAACAGAGGTGACGAGCTCCATTTTCCTAGTTTTAGAGAGAAAACGAGCAGCAGCGTTCTGGATCAGATGCAGCAGTCTGACTTTCTAAGAAGACCCGTGAGGAGACTGTTGCAGTAATCATTCCAACTAATTATAAACATGTGGGTGAATATTTTAAGATCTTGCCAAGACATTATTTTGGAAATGTTTGTTAGGTGATAGAAGGCCGACTTTGTAATTGTGTTTAAGTACCTCTGAAGGTTCAGGTCTGAGTCCTGACTTCAGGAATATTCAGATGTAACAGCTGAAGCCTTGTGATTGTTCCTCTTTTGATCCAACAATAACTACTTGCATTGATTTAGTCAATACATCTGCTAAGTACTTGAGTGGGCTCATAGTCACCTGGAGACATTGTAATGCAGTTCACTGCAGCATCCACATATGCAAAAAAAAAAAAAAAAAAAAGAAAACTTTGCTGAAGAAAATGTGACTAAAAGGATTCTAAGCATTACTAACTTAGCATCATTGTTTATCAGTCTTGATCCTTTTTTTTTAAAGTGATAATGCCATATTTTCATTTGGATAAAACAATGCCATGTTAGGGTGTGAAAAAACATGAATTGTTGATGCAAGTCATTTGTAAATGTGTTATTAAGGTTGTGAACAGTGGGTAGCTCAGGGTATGGGGTAGCTCATGCTGAGCAGGCTGTTTGCATAGCGTTCAGATGACACCACATGTGTGCAGTCGCACACAAAGCGACGCAATGAGCTTGTGTTGGATGGCCCTTAATATATGACTAACTGGGCTAACCAGATCTTTGTGTTGGCTGGATATGGTTAGCTAATGGTGCATGTTTAGTGTGTTTGTGCACCCACCCTGACGTTTATGAGCGAAAGTAAACCCTCCTCTGGCTCTGGTTTTAATCATAGAACTTGGTGACAGTCTGAAGGGCGTATGCTTTTTTTGTGTCAGATTATAATTATATTACAGTTTATCAGCCATTTGACAGTAAGTCTTTTAAAGCACACGTGTCCAGCTCCAAAAGAGAGATAAGAACAACCTACATGACCCTGCACACACTGATGCTTGAAGGTCTCTGAAAGGCTTTGTGAACATTCTGTATTAAACTACACCTTGTGAAGAAATTTATAATTTGCCATTATAAATTTATATTCCATTTAAGCAACAGATGAAGTAGTGTATAGCTGTGAAATTAAAGCAGGTTTTTGAATTTTGTCATGAATAAAACTAAAAAAAAAAGGAGGGTTGTTAGATATCATTACTGACCAATGAGTTACATCAAACCAAGGAACACAGCAAAAGTGTGAACAATTTTACTGCGGTGTTATACAAATCTCACACTTTAAAATTAAATAGAGCACAGTTCAATCCAAAATCCCAAAATGAAAAGAAATAAAAATGGAACAACAAAAAAACCCCAGGACAGAACCAACAAACTCAGCTCACAACCCTACCAGGAAGAGCATCAATTAGCAGAGCAACAAAGAGGCCCTTGAGCAACTCAAGAATTAAAATAAAATGCCTAGTGTGGTGTGTGGAGTGCATGCATCTTCTTCAAAACCCAATATAAATATAAGAATGCATCTTCTTATATTTTCGGACGAATATTTGTGAATATAAATCTGGGAGTACAACAATACATTATTTCATTCATGTGTCATTGTACCTCCACTTTACAATTATGCACTTTATGTTGGTTAAGCACATACAATTCCAAAATGATGCATTGAAATGGCACCGTATTACTTTAAGTGGTTCAAGTGATCAGCGGGTTAACCAACAAGAACAAAGCAGACTCCTAAATTTTCAAACTATATCAATAATATCTTCCCCTTCTCCCTATATTGTACAATCAGTCAACTATATGGTCTTGCTTTATTTTCTTGTCCATTCCAATCAACAGCTTATTCATATAAGCTGCTCTACATTAGCCCACTCTTTATGCCAATGCATACTCTTAAGTAATAGGGTGGGCGTCAGGATGATTTAAAGGAGGCTTGCTATATTTCACCCAATCACTGCAGACACAGGGAGAGAAATGTAGGTCAGCTTTTCAGAAGAATGCGGCTCGGTTCTGCAGCGGATCAATACGAACACACCCACTCATACCTGACAGTCTACTAACTGGTGGAGATCCTGCACGTACCCACCACCATCAGCAACTAGTTGCCATCCTATAATAAATAAAACAATGGATCCGTCATTGTGCGCGCGCATTTTCAAGACGTGCGCGCACTCTGCACACTTCAGCATCATTAGATGATTTATATTACTGTGTTAATGTGTTGGCAGTAATCTGCTTTCAGATGTCTACCGGCGAGTACGGTATTAAAGATGGAGCTAGTGGCTTTGCGCACTGATGTCTGCTTGATTTATCTACATACTACACTACAGAAGAACCATCCATGCATCCACATGCTCATTAGAAGACCGTCACACAATTATACTGTCAGTCACAATAGCAAAACCCGCCAGCATGCTGCTGTTGGGAGTTTTATGAATGAGATGCTGCTGCTCATTTTTACGCACAGACTCCGCCGGAACCTCTGCAGCACACTCACCTCCCTCTCACGCCTCACATATGCGTGGACAAAAGCCAATGTCACTAATGTGTAAATTAGTTTCCCTTCCGGCACTCAGTCACACACACACACACGTTCTCGCGGGTCGCATCTATTTACCTTGACAGAAAGTGCATTGTCCTCCCTGCGCGCTGCGGAGCAGACAGCTGCAGCATTTTCCCATTCAAAACGCCCCCGCTCATTCTGCCACCATCCAGATCTCACGCCGCTTTGTTCCCGTTCAGCATATCCCGCCTCTGTGGCTCTAATGGAAGAGAGACCCGGTGGGCTGCCTCTCCACTGACAACCAGGGAACCGCCTGTAAGAGTCAGCAGCGTTGACTGACACTCACCCGCAGTGCCTCCACTCACTCCCTCTCCCTCTCGCTTTCTCTCTCTCTCTCTCTCGCACACACGGTGCCGAAAGGAGGGGCAGAGGGCGGTGATGAGAAAAGGAGGGAGGACAGATAAAAAGGCAACACCCCAAATTCCTCTTCCTCTCCTCCGTCGGCACCGTTTCACAGATCGCCAGCAGCTGCGCCCGCTGCTAAAACCGCACAGAGCTTCCAGTGCGCATCCAGCCACAGGATAAGCACAGAGTCATCAAATTCCCCGAAAGCGACATGACGGGTTGACACTAAATCTCAAATCTGTGCAGCTCGCTGACCCCATTCGTATTGCGGTTAATACTACAGCAAAAATTGCACTCTACTTTAACAGAAACCGACTTTATTACTTTAATTCCGCAAAAGATGTTAAAAAGCTACTAAAACATAACACAATACATAAAAATGTATACGCTGACCTTGGTTGTGACCCTCCCCCCCCCAAAAAAAAACAAACAAAATATTTGGCAATTTTTTGTGTTTTTTGCGTAATTTTCTGTCTCGGAAATCCCACATTTTATGTATTTTGCACATAGCGCGGTTTTTCAAGGAGTCATTTCAAATCTAAAGACACCAGCCAGACTTTTCACTAACACTTAGTAATCTTCAAATATAGCGTGTCCCATTTAAAATGTGGTATGTTATTGGTGAGTTTTATTTCATTAGATTTTATTTTTCTATTCTTTATCAAGCTTTCATGCCTCTGGTAACATCTCAAGCATGAGGCCACTGATCAGAGTTATATTTATTTATACATTTTTGCAGGGTTGTCCTTTTCAGTCACTTCTTCTGTGTTCAATTAGTTCTTTAAAGGTCATAGTCTGCATGGCTATAGCAAAAATATGGATGTGTGGAGAAAACTGAGTGGATTTGAGGAAAAGATTTGACAACAACAATACACATTTGAAGAGGATCAGGACAGACTGGAAGACCCAGAATACATCATCCACAACACTACTGGTGAGTATGAACAAAAACCAATCAGTCTGAAAAATGTAAACAAGAACTTTAGCAGATTTGTATCAAATACAGATTATTGTGCCTGTTGTGATGTCATCAACCCAAATAGCTCTTTACTTTTCCTAAAGGCACATTCCAAAAACATAATTTGTGAAATACTGCTGTGAAAATCCACACTTCATCTACGTTTCAGCCGTTTTCATTGTCAGGGAACATGTTTTGTTTAATATTCATTTTTCTGAGCAACTTTCACCTTGGGTTTTATTAGGATACATTGTTATATTATAAATGAATAAAAGTGTACTTCTGTGGTGACTGTACAAATATATAAGCATGATAACAATTTATGTTGTAAAATATTTGAAATATTCTTGCTTGATGGAGGTTGATATAGTCCTCAAAATAACTGCAGTGATTGTCACATAAAGTACCTAATAATGTGGGCTTTGCAGGGGAAAGAATAATCTCTCTTGAGTCCCGTGGCAATTTTAGCATCTTTCACTGGCTATGTGGAACAAGTTTTGGCTAATAGCCAAACCATTGGTGCCACAAAGAGACCTCAAATCACATTGTAATGAAGTGCGTAGGTTAAATGACTCCATTGTTTCTCGTGTAACAAAGTGTGTATTGCCTTCAGGAGAATCACAAAGCAATAGTCTGGGTATCATGTATCCACTCCCGCGAGCTCGGCCCCTTCCCAACATCCAGTGGTGTTCAAACACTTTCAGTACTGAGTGGACCCCTGTGAATAGATCTGCCTGTCTGCTGGCGCCGTTCAATAAGTGAATGAAGAGTTAGTGAGGCACGGGAAGGAGGAGGGAGACGGAGCTAATTAACAGTGTCTTTTTATTAAGGAGAAAGAAGGGTGAGTGCAAGAAAGACTAGAGACAGAAAGGGAAAGTTTGGAAAATGTCCACAGAGGGAATAAAAAAAAAGAAAGAAAATCACTAAACCTCCCTGTTTAAATGCGGTTAAACAAAGATGGGATTCTACTGCTCACTTGTGCCATGCAGAGCCAGGTGGGCACACAGAGTGACTGCAGAGTGACTGGCACATTGGCATGCTGAACTGCAGGTGTATGGAGATTTAAAAGACCATTCCTGTTGCCTGGTGATAAGAGAAGTAAAAAGAAACTTTTCCTGCACACAAACATTCTTACTGACACACTTTCGATAGACTTTCAATCAGTGCGAGTAAATGCTTTTATTCATGTCAGCTCTTATCCGAGTTTCTGGAAAGGCCAGTTGGACGGCGCTCTGTCTGCTTGGCAAGCTTTGACTTCAACCTCTGACTCATGTCCAGACATGCCCTCTGTGTCTCCAGCTCTGTTTATTTGCTTCGGACTCATCGAGGGCCGTCTCTTTTTTCACAGCTACCTTCCTTTTCACCCACCGTCTAAAACCTTAGTGCTCATTTTCAAGGTTTCTGTTTGCAGTATAATTAGTTAGTGATGTAACTGTGGATGTAATGACAGTGTACAGGCAGGGTCATCCCTACGACCCTGGGAACCTGTCACTCCCCCCACTGATGAAAGAAACAGGAGATCTGGGAAAGCTCATCCCTCTTATCATACCAGGAACACTCACAGACAGAGAGTTGCCGATTCCCATGCAGCATGTGAGCTTAGCTGCAAACCGAATAAAAACATGTACAAATTCATCCCAAACACACACGTGTATTAAACTGGAAATCTCTTAACACAAGCCAAGTTTTTGCTCACATCCCTTCAGCAGCCAGACTAACATTCAAAGTCAGTTAAAAACATTCACTACATCACCTCAAGCTTTTCTTATCCACACATGTAGCTTCACTTCCACAACAACTGACAAAGTTTCTTTTTAACCTTGTGCTCTTTCTCTCTGCGAGGAATCCTTTTAAACTTTATTTGCTAACTTTTTGTTGGACACTCATTTGCTGCGCAAACCACAAATCTGGTCTTTATGAAAAAGTGCAAAGAACAATATCATTGTTTAAGGACGTTTTGCTTGCAGTTTGTTGTAATTTAAGAAGGAGACAGAGCTTACAATAGGGATGCAGCAAAATTTAAATTTGGGCCAATATTCATATACAATATTAATACTGGTCTTATGGTCCTTCACTGCATCACTATCACTGTCACATGACCAACCTCCTCCACTTCCCTCTATAGAAAAATAGCAACAAAGTGGAAATCCATATCTTTATTTGCTTTGTTGGTTGGACTGATATGACTATATCAGTCCAAAATATCTTATTGTGCATCCCTGGTATAAAATCAATGCGTTTTAATGTGTTGTACAAGCAGTCAAAGTTCAAACCTAAATCTAATTGAGAAGCTGTTCAACAAGCTGCAAACTGATATTCAGAGATGCTCTCTATGCATTCTGACTGAGACCGAGATATTTTGCAAGAACTGGCGGAAGCATCAGTTTAAACATGTGTACAAATAGTAGAGATAGGATTTAAAAGACATGAAGATTTAATTTCTTTGAAAGTTACTTTTGCAAATATTGATGTAATAAGTTTCAAGCAAATTATTATCAATGTTCTCAACAGATTTAAATCTTGAAGAATCTTAAAAAAAACTCAAGAATCCAAAGAAAAGGGATTTGAATTACTAAACAAAGCGAGCAAAGGGATCAAACGTTAGCATTATATCAGAGATGTGACTGATCAAACTCACATTCTAGCTGTGGGAAGTGTCTACAGTTTTCTACTGCCGAAAAGGTGGAAATAAAATGCCATATTTTTATCTGTCGCTTCAAAAAGTCAGAATAAAAATTTGTTGTGTGATTTTTCACCTGGAATGTGATATATTTTGCGCATGTAATCAATAAAGTATGCAGCTAGGAATTGCAGAAATGATATAGGTAATAAAAGTTATGCTAAACAGACTTCAGTGTCGTGCGGGTTTTCATTGGATTTCATTTCTCGATTTGAACTTGATCCAACACTCCAGCTGGTTTTGCACTCTGCCAATAGCTACAAATATGACTGAGCTTGAGTCAAGCACCAGCCAAGAAACGGTGAATACATACCATGACAGGTTGATCTATTAATTAAAGCCATATCATTCTGTCACTGAGACACTGTCTTATTGTGATATGCCTCATGGCTTCATTTAGTCATATCCCTGACAGCATCAGAGACGCCCATATACAAGACGGGACAGCACATCAGCTATAATGCCAACCTGTTTTCACAGTCAACATTTTCAATGCTTCGTGTCATGCCGTAAATATTCCGCTTAGCCTTGAGCAGGCTGTGATCGTGTGAAACATTCAGGCTGTCGAAAATATCACTTTTCTACATGTTTCAGCTAGTTGAACAAGAACTTTGACAGACTTGTGGCGCTTACACGTACCTGAAAGCAGAGAGGCATGCATGGAAACAGAAAACTCTTCAGGGAGAATATGCAAACAGATATCCACAGGTCTTTTTTTTTTCTTGCATTCCATTTATTTGTAGAGCTGTAAGAAATCATCCCTGTACCTAAGTTTGGTGAAAAAAATACAATCTATTTCAAAACACAGCTGACTTAAGTTGTGTTTAAAGTGATCAGAAATACCAAAGCAGAGTCCTATAGAAGTGAACCCGATCTGACAGACTGTCAATGCGATTACATTGTTGCTGATGAATGCCAAACCTTTCCTCGTGCCAGCACAATGAAAAAGCACCGTCCCACTCAAAACAACATCAGAGCATATTCAACATTTCTTTTTGTATTTCGAACATTTAACTACCAATGGGCTTTTTATTGTGGTTGGATGACATGACCGTAGAAGGACTTCTAGGAGACTGTAAGCCAATCGTTTAGTCTACTGCCACTAAACAGCTCCAGAGGAAATTTACTGACAAACCTTCATCTTGCTTTGTGGGAATGAATGTTACCCAACTACACTTTACAAACCAGAACTCTCTCCCACCCCCCAAACTCAGGCCAGAAAACTATCTTACAACTGAGCAGCTCTTGCAGCTACATACTGAGGGTTGGAACACTAAAAGGTGGTTTCAAAGTTCCTGCTACCAAAAGTATTTTTGAGTTCTCTCTTCACGTGTCTAAAGACGTACTCTTGTGGTTGATTGAGGGACCCTCCATGTCAGTACCACAAAAAGAGTCTTGTTTACTTTGAGTGAAAAGGGAAGAATAACTTTGTGAACGGTTTTGTTCTGTTAAGAACAAGGAGTGGTGGAACTTGACTTCAAAGATGCTTTAGGGAGAAAGGGAGAAAGAGCCCAAAAAGTTCAAATGCAGCTCAAGAGGTTTCTGCAGCCAGTTCAACCTAAAGTCTGCTAATGAGAGAATTTTCAGTGCCGCACATGCTTGAAAGGATAAGATTAAGGAATAATGTAATGGGGAGAACAGGAAGGGAGGATGATGGCAGGGGGGCAGAAGCAAAAGTGTGTGACGAATGTTGAAACAGCTCCAGAGAATAGCACGGTGGGAGTCAATGGGAGGAAAACAGGGGTGATTCTTATGCGCATTACACACCCCCGTCATACCCCGCTGTTAGGAATCTAAGACTTGGAGTTTGCTGTTAAAATTGCATGTGTACATGTGTGTGTTGGTACATAGGTAGGGTTGATTTAAAGCAGCTTCGATGCAAAGCTTTCAACGCTTCCAAAGATCTTTTTTGTAAACTGTAGAGTTTAATTTACCCCCTATATATGAACTCAGCATGTTCTCTGAATGCAGGATAGACTTAAGAGAGTGTAAAACAGTGAGAGCAAGCTTAAAGAGAGGGTAAAACATGTGTGTGCGTGTATAATGGGCTTGGGTAGGGAAGGATATGTTTTTACTATCAGAACCAAACTTTTAGAAACAGAACCTGATCATAAATAAACTACGAGAAGCACAAGTTTCTCACTGAAAGCAAGATTTATGTCAAAATAAAACATGAGAATGAAATTGCACAGGAAGTTATGATTACAAACCTCAAGAGATGCAATCCAGTTTTCACCAAATCTGTGCAAACTTTTAGAATAAGCTCTCCAATGTATTGGTAGTTCTCTAAGAATAAGAAGCATCTTTACTAGCCAAGTTTAGGAAACAAACAAGGAATCTGACTTTGGTTCTACTTTACTCGCAATGAAGACATTTCAAACATAAATATATAAAAAGGCAACATGAAAACTATGTTTTTAAAATTTTGTTTAGAATAAATTAGTAATTTAGAGTGATCAACTGACTTAATACTTGTGTTTTTGGACTATGGGAGGAAGCTGGAGTACCTGGAGAGAACCCATGAGGAGAACTTGCAAACTCCATGCAGAAAGTGAGCAGGCAGGTTTTGAAACAAGGGCCTTCTTATGCAAGGCATGCAGCCATCACACTAATGATGTATATTACACTGAACTTTAGAGAGGAATGTCAGAAAGCTATTGGTAAAGAGAGAATTCCCCAATCAGAATTTCTTTGTTGAGTTCTTCATGGCATGTTCCCCTCAGAGGAGACCCAAATGAAAAAGTTTGTTGACTGAATGATGTCAGGTCCATTGGTTCATATATGAGCTTGTTGGTTTAGTGTCATGTTCACTGCCGGCTGTTGTTTTCAGGTCATAGGACCCTTTCCTCTCCCGCTGTAGGTCAAGTGTGATTTCATCGTAAGGAAGGAAAATAACGCAAATCAAAAACAGCTCCAGGAAGATGAAGATTCATCTCTTTCCTTCAAGGAAAAGGGTCGGTTTTACTCATCAGCCAAAAGCTGTGACATTCTGACCTCTGTAAAATGAAAGAGATGAACTTACTCGCCAACACTGTCCCATGTATTTCTTTTCTTTTGCATGGATTGTTAACACTGAAACATATCCTTCTGAACTTTGTGGGGGTCCTGGAACTCCCCAGACAAACCCCCTGCCTCTCAAAAACTCAGATTGTCCTTGCAAAAGTCCTTGAGTTCTCTAGCACTTTTCAAAACCCTGCCATGAGAGGAAGCCAGGGATTATGAGGGATTATGCCATAGCGTCCCCATAAGGATTTACCAAGGCTCAGCATGAATGGTGAAGAAGGGGGTACCTAAGCAACAGTTCCTAGGATTCAAATGAAATAAAAACAAAAAAACACTTTTTTACTTTCTTTGCAGAGAACAGACAGGTAAAGTAAAATAAAATAAAAAAACACATTCTACCATGACAAAATATTTTCGCACAGAGCTTTGACAAGGAATACGAAGTGCTGTCCAAATATCTTTATGCACATCATTTTTTTCTTGTAGCCAAACTTTCCTCCAAAGTTTTCTTGCCTTCCAAACAAAATTGTGAGAATAGTTTTAAATGCAGTTCCCAAGCTGCAGTCCAGAACACGTGTTTGTTGCTCAACAGTTCATTTCACAATCATAAGATGGAATGTGGTCAAACTAAATACATCCAGGGAGTACAAGTCACGGCTTCTTCCAACTACTGACAGAAGATAACATGGACATTAATATTTCGGTAGGAAAAAGGAAACACATCTGATAATAAATTCTCAGATTTTATGTAATGAATAATATAACACAAAACTCTTAAAAAAGGTCAAATACAGCCCCAAAATAAGTGTGTGACATATTCTGTTATTACTCATTTGAATAAAAATACAAAATACTTAAGCTAACCTATATAAAACTATAGGTTTGCTGGTTTGAGTTAAAAACAATGACATTACAATGTCTTATGAAGCAATTAAACAGTTTGAAATACTGTGAGAAAGTCATTTCATCAACGGAAAATATTCACAATCTCTTTCCAGCAAGTTATCTCTACTGCTCAGTGACTTTAGAAGAAACACTCAAGCAATAAATGTAAGACTTGTCATGTCTCAGCACAATAAATGTTATCAGAAAAGCTGTCAGAGGAAGGTCCTTTCTCTCTAATAAAAAACGCCAAAACATGGCATTACGTGTTGGATTTGGAAAATTGAAAGAAAAAAAAAAAAAAAAAAACAACCCAAAAAAGCTGCATTTCACCCCAGAGTAACTTTCTGGTGCATGAGAACTATGGGATCGTAGATTCCAACAATTTCAGTGTGTTCTAGAACCGATAGTGCCGTTTTAAATCTCAGAAGCTCAGATGTGGGAACGATGTCACACTCAATTCAAGCGTGACTGGGAACTTGGAAGATCCAGCTTCTGAATCCTCAGAGAATCCACCGCAAACGAGAGAACTGGGGTTTTTCTTAAACTGGGTTTCACAACAGGACAACTTCATATATGTACATAATAAAACTGCAAAATGCTCAGAGGTTTACAGAAACAATTATCTGCCAATGACAAATGGCAATAAAGAATTTTGAGTATACACAACTCTATTAGGTCCTCCTCTTTAGGTACATATGTTTTCTTTGCGTAGTCATTGCCAAAAGTGGTTCTACTGGTATTGAATCATTAGGTGTGTTTAGTCTTCACAAATTTCTTCTAATGACATGGTGTACAAGGACATGCCTAATTGTTCTTTTGAGGACATATTCAACTAATTTTAAGCACTAGTAAGGACCAGACTTTTTTATGTCCTGAAATATAAAACCTTGGAATTATAGGAGGGCCGTCTTATATTTCACCTTGCCTGTTTGTCTGTTTGTGAAGACAAAGGGTGAAACTCTCATACGGAATCCACTGGAGTGACTTAATATGCCTGAGAATCCACTGGGACCCCCTAGAATGAGCTTAAAGTATGGAAGAGGGATTCTTTTATTTGTTATTTATCCATTGTTTTACTAGCAAGTGACTTGAAATAAAATCTCTTTTTCAGGGGTTATTCAGGTTACCATCCCTCTGAATCCCCACATTTTAATCTTCGTTAAATCACTAGCAGTATTTCAGAAAATGGCCGCGTGCGTGTGTCTGTGTGGGTGCCGCTGTAGCAGACAAACAGATTAATGTCATTAGTGTTTGTCAAAGACCTCCTGCTGCTATAGCTGGTTACATCATCGCTGAAAAAAAAAATAGCCAGACAGATGAACAGTAGAGTTTTATGCACACTCAGCATTTTTATATCAACTACATATGGCGACATTATCATGCTGCAAAAGTGCAACTTTTATGCTTAGCCAGTTTAAAATGAACTCGCTTTTTATGGAAAGCAGGGTGCTATAGTCAGTGACAAAGAAATCTCCATATGACTTTGTTTATACACGCAAGTGATGATGTGAGACTTTTTTAATCGGCTAATAAATAAAAAGCTTTTAGTGCATCTGTGTGTGTTCTTCGTGGGTGTTCGCTCTACTGTTTGGGTCCACACGTGTTGGCACAAAGGCAGGACGGTCTTCCCCATTGAGTCGAGTTCTTTTAGCAATGACAGCAAAAGTAATTGATTACACGCCAGACTGAGCAGACAGAGCCAATAGAGTGGCACACAGAGGCAGAGAGGCCCAGAGAGGAGCAGGTATCCAACACATAACCCATCTTTACCCTCCTGAACCACGTCCCAGTCTGTCTCTCATCAACATTTCATGCAAACTGCACCACCTCTGACACACAGTTGCACACAAGCATGGAAATCAGTCCGCCATAAACAAAATGATAGCCCTTTCTTAAACAGAATTGAAGGAAGATGTTAGAAAGAGTTATTGTTAGGAGTTTGATCTCACTATGTGAAATGTCAGCTTCATTTTAAAGAAATCAAAGCACATGTAGCCTTTATTTTAAATGTGATTTAGATTTGATTACTGCCCTATGTCGTAACAGCACAGTCTGATTACAACCTTAGTTATAATAACATTCAGAGTGTGGGAGTGGACTGTGCTGTTTTTGAATAGGAGGTGGTGACTTGACTGCAGAAGGAGTCAAAGTTCAAAGATCACAGATGAGAGAAAACCTACATGAAAGTTACACTATGAGCAGCTTTGCAGCAAGTCTCTCAACAGTTTATTACCAGTGAGACAATTAAATTCATAACGGTTTCCGGGAGAAGAGTCTTGCTGTTTGGCCGGTAGGTGGGGTCAGAGTATCGACATATTAAACTTGACCTAAAGAACACACATTGTTCCTACACAAACACAACTGCAGGTACATGTAACACAATTTTAAAGGAATTGACAGTCTTATACGGTGCAGAACACCGTATAAGACTGTTTAACTTTTTGTCTTGTAACAACCAAGACAAAAAGTTAAACTCAATTAAAAAAGCTTGAGCGTTTAAATTCAATCACATTTGGTCACAAGGCCGAAGTAACCTGCTGTTGATGTCTAAACTTATTCCAGGCACCACTATTCTCAGAACACATCAGTTTCAGACTTAAAAAAAAAAAAAAGCTTATTTCTGTTTCACTTCTCTATACAGTGCAGCACTGACGCATAACATAAACCACAGTTCTGTTATTTCTAACAAGTACTGTATGTGGCACTGCATGCACATACTTCATCAACCAGACTCTGCTTCAGGGAGTTTTGTTTGTGTCTCTAAATGTGTATGTGTATGTTTGTCCTGCTCCACAACAAATGCTCTCATAATTCAGGCACTTAGTGCAGTGAACCGACCTCCTTTGCTCTCTGGTATCGGGAATGAGTGCTCTTCCATCCATGAGCTAAAGCGTCTGCAGCCACCGGGGCAGAAAATGAGCCACACACTCATGGTATATTTGACCTTTGGATGTGTGTATGTAAAGCCTCTGATCAACACTTGAACAACAACAATTGCAAATCAATAGTGTTTGTTACAACCAAGCGGATTTCAGTGGGTAACTTGAGTGGTGGGTGATGACCCCACCAGTAGGTGGTCTGTATTTGTTTTGTTCTTCGGGCTCAAAGCTGACATCAGTGGCATATGACACACCTGGGCCTACACAGAGTTGCTCCTGCCTGTTGTCACTGGCACTCCTTAAACAGTGGAACAGTTGAAATTTTGGTGGAAATGTTGTTTTTGTGTGCTCCATACACTCCCAAAGACCAATCACTTATTCATTAATGATGACTAATATTTTCCTATATTTATTTAAATATTTGAGTCAGGCTGTTGCAGGTGGAGGTTTAACCAGAGTATAAACCTGAGTCATCTCACAGCAGAAGCAGTAATCAGTAACATGTAGTTCGTCCTTAGACTAAATCTTGCAGCTTCTCAAAAAATAAACATACACAAACAAAAATTGCTTACATAAGCAAAATATCATTGCCCATGGCTATTTCAATACCCCCTTCATCCAAACAAGAAATAAAAAAAAAATTTAATTTCGGTGATTATTCTTTGTGGCATTACACTGAAAACAGAGAATGCCCAATCTCAGCCCTACAAGTGGGTCAGGCTTCTGCTTGAGGCATTATAAATTATCTGTATCTTAGTCCTTGACTAAACTTAACTCCTGATGCCTGTTGTTGGTGAACCATCTGTGATTTTATGTCTACCACACCCCTAACAAGCCATGCTACAAGCAATTTGCAGGCGCATTAATACAAAATAACATGCATGGTTTGCAAAACTGAATCACAGACAATTAATGCTATCTTGTTCATCAAACAAATCTGTGTTTTTCGGTGGAATTAAGGTTTTTACCCTTTGCATTATCCTCTTCCAGAACATTATTCCTCCATAAACACACAGCCATGAACTCATAATGGATCATTTTGTTCACATCGTAAGAGTTGATTAGGTAAGCTTGTACCTCAGTGTGCTTTTAGAGAATGTTACTGGGACTGAAACCAAAGGGCTGTGGTGTATAACTCAGCTAAGCAATTTGGGTGGCTACGTGTTGAGCAATTCCAGATTTCCCTTTTATCTGACTGAGGTCTGTGTTACCATCCAAACGCATTCAGTGCCTATTTTGCACACAAAAGTTTTTGTGCCATCATCAGTTGTATTAGATTCTACCGGTCAATGTATTAGACAGATTATGCGAGCACTGGAGGATCATATTGATCTTCCTGAAATGAACTAATAAAAATGCTTCATGGGTATGTTGTCTTAAGTTTTGATCGACTCTAGAGACCAAATGTTGGCAGCTTCCCTACATAAAGACTAATAGTTATTATTTTTGTTTTTGTTTGTTCACATTTACTCAGTCTTAATAAGAAAGTTTCCCCTGCACTTATGTATTTACTGACATCTAAGCATTTCCTTTACAAAAACTCCGCGTTCATAATGGATTCTTTATTGTGAGTACAATGTAACTTTTTTTTAAACATAATATTCTTCAACTTCCCAGACATAAACACTCAGAAAGGAATCATGTCATACTCTACCCTGTCAGTGTTTTCCGGTAAAAATGACTCGTATGTGAATAAGAGTGTGTGATGGGCTACGGAGGTTCCTGGATCCAGATGGAGGAAGAATTCGTCTTAAGAGTTGAGGTCCTGACTTAAAAACAGAAAAGAAACTAATAACTTTCAGAAGGAATCGTGACTCAGGCTGTGTGTGAGAGAGTATATGGGGTTTGTGCGGAGTCCGGTCATATTATAGTCACAGTAAGTTTACCTTTGCATGTGAGTGTGAGTCATGTCTTAACTTTAGTGAGTCATGGTGAGTACGAAGTTAAATCAAGCTCTGTTTATTGACAAATTCACATAATTTGCCCTCCATATAATTTCCCTTTCAACATAACAAAGTGAGAAGGTATGCATAACCCTGACAGAGAAATGAATTATGCATTGAGGGAAATCCTATGTATAATATATACCGAGATGAGATGTGGAAGAGTACGGTGACCTGTGTATGATGCTGCTGGTGTCTGAATGCATGATAAAGCAGGATATGTAATAAATTATGCGAAAACGGAAAGGATTCAGCAGGAACACCCAGACAATTTGTCAGGGAGGAGGGACCTCATCAGGGAATGGGGGAACGGCAGCACCAGTCTGCCCTCTAGTGGGAAACATATATTAGTTAAGGTGCAAAATTAGGAAACTATTTAGCTCTTTATGTGCGGTTTTGTAAGAGAAACTTAAAGCAATAAAATGCACAAACTACTAACCAAATCGTATTCCGAAGTGGATGTTTTTGTGGTAAAACATGCAAAAAAGTTACAACTTTGGGAAGTTGCTCAGATTCCTACTCTATTTTGACCTTTAATAAATACGAGTTGTATAATATGTAATGTATTTGCAATAATAAAATAATACTGCACTTTAGACCAAAGATGAGTTTCCTCTAAGCAAATCTGACAATCTGAGTCATAAATTTCCCTTAAACAGAAGAAAAAGAGAGATAAAAGTAGATGTGTTTTCCTTTCGTCTACCGGCCTGTCAATCTGTTTATAGTGTTGTTTGACATTTCTCTGTCCCAAACTCTTTTTCTTTCCCTTGTAGAACATTGGCTTAGTGGTTTGGCCTCCTCAAAGAAACTTTGTATAACCTTATTGATGACTTGCTACAAAGCACCTCTACAGGGTGCTTTGTAACTGTGTGTGTTGCAACAGTTTTTACTGTGACTGGGGGTGCATTTTTGTGATTACCGTGGAGATGTCGAACTGTGGCCTGAACGGGGCTTTTTTTTTTTCAGTTTGCTTGGATGAACTCTGACTGCAGCTGACAAACACTCAGCCAAAATTCAAGCTCACAATGAGATATTGTGTTTTTGTTCGGCGTCCTCAGAGTCGGTCACTGAAACATGACTCTGCTTCTAAAGTTGTGTGAAAAATGCAGAATCGTACATTTTGAGCAAATAGTGAAAGATCACAGAGGGAGCACAGCTTAGATCATTTTCAGGAGATCTCCTAAAACTATACTGTCTTTATTCTGTAGTGACTAGAAGTGCAGGTTTAATGGTGGAGCAGTAGTTGGCAAGTTGTGGGTTTAAAACCCAGCCATGGGCCTTTCTGTGGAGTTTGTATGTTTTACCTGTAACTTTGTGGGTTCTCTTTGGATGCTTTGGCTTCTTCAGTCCAGTGGTTACTTTTAATTGTTCTCAGGAGTGAAAGTGTGTGTACGCTTGTTTGTTCTATGTGTCTCTGTGTTGTCCTGGGATGGACTGAGGATCTCTCCAGTTTTCTGCTGTCTCTCGAATGGACAATGAATGGATGGATCATTAAAAAATGACTGAAATTTGATATATTTTTGACTGCCCTTGATTGACTAGTGGAGAACTCAAAATGCGGATCTTTTCTCTGCAAACACCATGAACAAGCTAACGTGTCACACCAGTCTTTATGGCGAAAATTGAGTCTGCAGGGAAAATATTCACATTTATCAAGAATCTTTTTTTAAATTTTTCTATAAAGGGATGCTAAACAATTACTCAAACTGCTACAACACAGAGCTAGATTTTATTTAATGGTCCTTCACCATTTGAAACTTTTTGATGTTTCAGACTTAACTATTTATGGAACAGAATATCAAATCATACATTTCCTCATTAAGGCAAAGGAGAAAACTGAAGAAGTAACCAGGAAGGCGCATTGTATTACAGTAAAGTTATTTTGTATTACCCTGTCACGCTCCTAACCTCTGTCTATTGTAGAAGTTGTGGGGCATAGAAACGTTGGCAGGCTTGCCTCTGACTGGTGCAGTACTGATGGAGATATTATTCTTGTATAAATGTTCCAACTAAAGCCATGAACAACAGCAGCTATCATGGTGATTTATCCTCTTGTGGTCTATTATAGTGATTAGGCTCTGAACAAACAACTAATGTCCACTTTTTCAGGTTACAATGTTATGGTAGTCAACATCCAGACAGACAAGTGAATACAACTGAATCTTGTTTGAGATTAAGTCAGAACATGTTTATCTGACTGGGGACGTGAATTAGTTACCAGTTTTCTAAAGATTTCTGTATTCTAGCTTTTTCAGCAGGTTGCTCCATGTGGAAGCCTGTTAGCAACCCCAGCCAGCTCAATAGTGGGAAGATCTCTCCATGGGGCCATGGAAATGGTGACAACATTCCCTGATGCTGCCAGAGGGCTGCTCTCAAATTTGAGGAGGGGAAACATCTGACATGAAAAACAGGCAAGAGAGGGCGGTGGGACTGTGACTTGTTACAGGAACTACATGGTCCTGCTTCATTGTTTATGGTCAAAATAAAGAGGTGTGCTAAGAAACAGGCTTTTAAAAACTAAAGAGCACACACTCACCCATTCTCTAAGTCGTCAATATCATCGTCGTCGTCGTCATCATCGCCATCGTCTTCGTAGTCATCATTTGGATTCTTGCCCCCAAGATCGCTGTCACTGAGGTAATCTCCCTTCAGGAGAGACGGATCTGAATCCTCCAAGTCTTCTATGAGTTGGATACGTGAGGTCTGGCTGAGGCGGAGGGGAACGTCAGATGGGGCGCTTCCTGTGGATGGGGCGTCGCCGGCCTGCAGACGGGGGCTTGCTTGGCCATGGCGCCATGACAGAGGAGAGGAGCGGTTGGAGAGGCTAGAGATTGAGAAGGCAGCAGCTTCATCGCTGTCATAGTTGATGGTCCCCTCCACACAGCTGCTGGATGGGAAACAAATGAAAAGGTCAAAAAGTTGATTAATTAACTCTTCTGTCCTGATAAGAGCTCAGCATCCCAACACATTGTGAGGACACAACCTTGATCGGCTGATCTTTTGTCTGAATGCCAGATAATGTATTTGTACTGTGGATATGAAGTCCTGAGATGAGGGAGATCTTTTATTTGTTTATTTGGATCCCCACTAGCCATTGCTGTAACAATGGCTACTCTTCCTGGGGTCCACATCATAGATCTACACACTTTCTTATCCAAGTAATCCGCTCATGTGGATTGAAGGTAAGGTAAGGATCAATGTTAAGATAAAAGTCCTTGCATCATATGTTTTGTGAAAAGTACATGAAGATTTTATAAGACACTATATCCTGTGTGCATGCTATAGAGGTAAGCCTCTGCCTAACCCAGTGACATTATTTAGGAGGTTTCAGCATTTTTTTTATTGATCTAGACCTTCAACTAGACCTTCACTGACCCGTGCCAGAAGTAGCAGCATCAGTTGCTTGCTTCAAGCCAGACTGAACTTCTGTTTGTGCCAAAACCAAGTGGTCAGCTGAGGTAAAGCCAGCGGTAACCTGAGTCATCAGTGTGCTCACTGATATTGGGCTCCTGTCTGTTTTCTCTACTCTCTCTTACATAAAAATTAGGCATTAGAATTTAGATTTAGGCAATCTCTTCTGACATTTTATATTTCGAGTATCGGATGTAATTTTCACATCAAATTTTGAATCTTTCATGTGGTATAAAGAAAGCTCCCCAGAAAATTAAGCATTTACTCTCCAGATAGATTTTCAGAATACAATGGACCAATTAATTTATGATATTGCTGAAACTCACTGTATTTAAAAATAAACATCTTCCACCTACCAGAAACTCATGATTTCTTCCCATTACGGAGGATGCATCCTCTTCTCATCCAAACCTCACTATAAGATGCTTTGTATTGGCTTTGAAAGGCTTAGGGATTATTCTGCTGTGCATATGTGTTTGCTTTGAGCTCACCTTAGAATAACTCCACATGCAGAGGCATAATGAACAGGTCTTTGTTGCTGTTTTCCTGTCAGCAAACATGCCTTCATATGGCTCAACACTGATAAATGCACACTGTGCCACAACCATTTTATGCCAGGAAACATTTGTATGTGTCTACAAACATGAGCATCAGTAAAAACTCACTACGTGCCAAAGTAGTACGGCACAGCACATCACTACTTAGTGCCTGGTCTGAGAATGATGAGAATTAGCATATTAAAAGTTACAAGCCCTCACGCTGTGTCACGGCATTTGCATTTACCCGCTGCATTAAAATTAATCTCGTCTGCAGGATACAGAAACGTCCTCGTAAAAAATACTGTAAAACATTTCTGAATAAAAGGCCACATGGCTAAACATGAAGAAACGGCAATCCTCTTGTTGGAATAGATTTTAAAAGCCTTTTTTGTGTGTTACATGGTGACAAAATAGAAGATAAATGATGTGAACTACACTAATTAGCTTTTCAGGGGAATCCTTTTGTTTAATAAATACAAATCTTCAGCTCACACAGGATATATAACATCCTATTTGCATATGAAACTTTCTGAGGCAGACTCTGGGTCTTAAAGCAAAGTCAGTATTTGCTGACTAAAGGTTATCACAGTGCAATAAAAATATGAACGGCAGAGGAAATGTATTCCAGCAGGGAACCATCTGCTGAGCTGCTCTACACGTGGAGTATTCCCACTGAGGGACAGGGAAAGGATGCATACTGGAGGAATGCAAAGATGAATGGATGGAAGGGAAACTCTGAAGGACAAGGACACATTAAACACTGAAACTGGCACAGGAACCAATGGAAGGAAAAGGACATCCCGACACACTTAAATTCAATCAGTCCAGGCATCGACGCTTGTCGAGATGCAACTCTTCCAACTGTTCAAAAGAAAGACTAGCTTTGAGGTCATTTTTTAATTAATTCTGTTTTGTAACAACAATTCAAACAAGACTCATTGCAAGATGAGGGTGACAGACTGACTGCTATAGGTCAAATAGGGAAATTGATATTGATCTGCATTCCCACAGGCTGCTCACCACCTTATGCAACACTCTGGTTGAAATGTCAGATAAAGATTCTGATGTGTGCGTTTCAGTTTTAATCATTCTTTTCCCATTAGAATGTGCATTAGATTGTGTGCGTGCGTGTGTATTTTGGCGTTTTTGAGTGGCTGACCTGTGGCTGAGCTGAACCCCTCTCAGGCTGGTCATGGTTTCCTCCAGGTTCTGACGAAGGTCCAGCACATTTTGCACCGTCCTTTTCCTCTGAGACTCTGGATCTGCAGGGGTGCAAACCTCCCAATTACATGTTTGAAGAGGATGAGTGACATAACACCAAATATTACCAAATATGACATTGTTACTAAGCCTAAGGGAAGACCTTGAAAAGACAGTGACATGTTTAATACATGTGCCTTGTAGCCAAAATCTCAGATGGCTCTATGGGCAATAATGGTTCTCATTCCCTTGAATCTTTTGCATATTTTGTCACATTATAACAACAAACTTTACCAACACAGAGTAGTGTAATATTATTATTATTATTATTATTATTGAACTTAATGTTCGTGTAAAATATGTTTTATAATGTAAAATGTGAAAACGTTCAACATCTATTAACACTTTTGCCAGCCTCTGTAACAGCAGTGTGAACAGGTATTTTTCTAAACAACAGTAGAGCAAAAAATAAACAAATCATGAAACAGATTAAAAAGATAGAAGAAAAACCTTTACCCATATCAGTTCCAACCAAACAACTTTGTCATCTGCCTGGATAGACTTATGGATCTCACTTTCCCTGAATAGTCTGAGCATTCTGCCACTTCTACCCATAGTGGACTAAATCAAGGTCTATCCTCAAATAACCTTAGTAGCAGACACACTGGATTCTGTGCCACCTCTTTTAAATCGGTCGCAATCTGCTCAAACAGAATCACATAGATTAATCATTTACAGTAACGTGGGTGGGCCTGTCCTCAAACTGCCCGGAAGCAGGGATGGATTAGATGAAAATAATATAAGTGAAAAAAACAAAAAAGCACATAGAGCCATTAAAATAACAAAATGCTATGACACAGTTCTAAAGAAAAAGCTCTAATGTTCAGATATAACTTTTTTTTTTCTTTCATGAAAGATTGTTATGAATGTTTCTAGATTTTAATACTATCACAAGACACCCAACACTCTTTTTATTACACCCTTTCAACAGACGGAAAAAAGCATCTCTTTTAGGTAGGAACTAATCAGGACACCTCTGCTGCATCGTTTAACCTTCACCCCTGCTTGCCTCAACTCTCCAGAGTATGTTTATGTGAAATGAGATGGTGGAAACAGAAGTGTTATGAAGGTCAGACATAGGGCTGTCTGTTTATCCCTAAGGTTGAGTTCAATAGACTATTAGTCCAAGCCAGCTGACTCCCAAGCCTGTGCAACAAAAAGCCACAGGAAAATGCCACATGGCAAAATAAATAAGGGAATCCCTTTAAGGCCGTCATCTTCACATTCTTGGAAGATATTTTAAAGCATCAATTTTAATTATCCATATTTTTATATCGGTAATTTATTACTAATGTTACCAGACAGACAGCTAGCTTGCTAGCTAGCTGACTGGAGTGTCAAGCTTCTTCTTAGCTGCCTGGTTGATGTTTGAAAAAGGATCGCACCAAATTTTCAGATGCGATGAAAACTCAAAGGCGATAAAGATTTATTTTGAGGCTACAACTCCAAAACAGGAAAATGTTTTGCCCAATGAATGTTAAATAACACTCCTGCAAAGAAGCCCAGATGGTTAATGAGGAGGAGAAGAGTAAGAGGTCATCCTAATGAGAGAGGAGGGAAAATAATGAGGTGCTGGAAGTGTCAATCCCAACAACAGCTGCACTCTTACCCAATGGACACATTTGTATATGAATAGTTAGTTGGCCTCCTCTCTTTCAAAGATACAATCTAATAGATACTTGGACCAAATGTAAGTGGATTGATTTGTCCTCAAAGAAAAAAAAAAAAAAGCAACAAATAAAATTGATCACGCTGCACATCAAGAACAAAAAGGACATGATGATGACTTTGTAATCCAAACGTGCCACTCAAATACACACATACGCACTACAAACACCAGATGACCAAAAACATAAAAACTCCAAAATTGATTTATTTTTTTTCCAGATGGAAAGTGGGGATATGACAAAGACTCCAACCGTGCAAATTCAGGCCATAAAAAAAAAAAAAAAACTCTTCACGGCTTAAGGACGTTCAGAGCTGATAATGTGATCACATTGAGATTAATCTGGAACAAAGCGTCTGAAATACACGCAAACGCAGACAAAGTGTGACACACGCATGTGGGCTTTAATTGTGCGATTCTAATTACCCTAAATGGGAGCTTTGTTTAACAATGCTGTCAAATTGATTAGCTATGGTCTGCGTTATTGTGTGTGATCCTCTGTGTAGACGTAAAAGTGCGTTTGTGATTACATGTCTGTGAGACTCTTCCTGTCCCGCC
The DNA here is from genome assembly GCA_903067095.1 of Girardinus metallicus. NCBI lineage: Eukaryota > Metazoa > Chordata > Actinopteri > Cyprinodontiformes > Poeciliidae > Girardinus > Girardinus metallicus. The sequence continues at coordinate 20,134 of CAEGAE010093278.1, read as the reverse complement.
GCCTGTGCTCTGGTCCCGGTGGCCCCAGCTGGCATGTCGAGCGAGGTGGGGAGGGTGCTAGTGAGAGAATTAGGGATGCAAATATCCCTGTCAAATCCTGGCAGCTCCCCTGGGGTGCAGATGATTTATACTGATCTGGTTTAAACTGAGTTTCTCTCTGCTGTGTGGAAGTATTTCTGTGCACGTCTGTATGTGCTGGGACACCGTTTCCACCTGTCTCTTCTGGATTCATGCACATAAACAAGATCTAGCTCAACAGAGGCTCTAAGAAACTTGCTAAGGTGCCTTTCTTAATGGACAACTCAGACTGTTGAAATGAGAGTCAGCATGTTGGCGTGAGAGTGCCCTTGTAAGTGCAGGCAGGTTCTCCAGGGCTGTCTGTGCATCCTAATGGAAGAATGCTTTCAGGCAAAAGAGAAAGAAATAAATAATAATAAACTCAAGTGGCATTTTAAAAGACACATCTCACTTTTACTTGGAAGTATGTCAGCCTGTTTTATTTGAATTATTTCTATTTGGACAACACTGAATTTGTATGCAATTTCAGCTGTCAGGTAACACAACTTGTGACGTGATTAAGATTTTGTTTTCTTTTGCTTTTCAATGAAGACAGAAGCAATGATTCAATAGGAATGAGTACCAAGCTATTTACTAGCTTTCTTTGATTTTTAATGATATGCTAAAATGCAGGGCAGACTTCACAAAAAATATTACAAGAAAAAAAATATTTTCTTAATCAACTTTATTGTAAATAATGGGAGACATTCTGCTGTATTTATTTTTTGAGGAAATATCTTTTTTGTCTGTGAACAAAAAAAAAATTTTTCTAGCAACATCAGGTGTAGGAAAAATACATATAAAGTCTTATTAAATGTACAGAATACTCAACAAAATGAGAAATAACACTAGCAAAATTCTCCGTGCTGTTCACATTTTAATGTGCCACTTTGATGATGAGTTTTTTATTTTACATGGATATGTGACATTAGTTAATTTGTGTAAACAAATTTCATAAAACACTGGAAGGATATCTCTATCTGTGTTTCTTTGACGTCCACTTTAACTTCAGTTTTTAACATGGTTGTACTCTTCGTTGTAGTCTGCCGTTTGAAACAACAGGCACATATATCCCTTGGTCACATATTGTACAAATCCATGGCTGCACATTAATGAATCTTGGTTCACGTTAATGTTTTCAAAAACTGGCTGGGAAAAATGGCACTATGGCTCTCGGGCTAGTGTCATATGCTAGCAACAGCAGGTACTGGAAGCTGGGTTTTTCATTGGAACATCAGGACATTCCAACTGAAGATTTTGTGTCATTTGTGAAGCAGATAGGAATAAAAAAAAAAAAGAGGTAAAGTACTTCATTTTGTGGCTAGCAGAAAGAGCATGTGGGAAAGTAAAAGTGAGAAAATGCCTACTTGGCTTGCTCTGGTTTCACTCGAGTCTCCCCTCCATTAGAAACAAACTCCCCAAAGATGTATTAATGGCTTCTGTCCTTGTGAAACTAATCTTTTTTTTTTTCTTTTTTAGTGGTATGACATTTTCTTACCTGTGCAGGAACAAGTGTATGTGTGTGTGTGTGTGTGTGTGTGTCCCTCCTCAGAAAGACATTATTTTTTTTGTTGAATATGAATGAAAGGATGAGTAATGGCCCCCATTTCTATTCTTTCCGTCCTTCCCTCCGGAGGTTATCTGTCCATGTCCTGTCTGCGTGTGTGTGCACATATGTTAGAGTCACAGCAGCCATCCTCAGGCCACAGCAGCACTTATTGCATGATAGATGGCTGCAGCTCAGCTTCGCTCTACAGCACCTGCACCTCCTTCCACATACTTTTTAAAAATTTTCACAAGGGAAGTGAGAGTTTGTGAGCTACAAAAACAGCAATTACAGTATTCCACACCAGTGACACACAACAACTGGTGTGTTATTTTAGTTTCAAAATGACAGCAAACAGCTATGATGCATTCATTAATTATGTTTCTTTTCTTGTACGACAAAACCATAGCTAAAATATTCATGCTTCCTGCTTTTCTGTTTGTTTTGTCTCTGCCTAGCACTGCAGCTGTCAGCTGACCTCAGACAGCTTGCAAAACAGGAAGCATTACAAAATACAGCGATTCCTGCTCATCTGGAGGGGCCTAACAAACACACACCAAATGCATATCGACGCACGGAAGCGCACACTGAAGTTCCTCTGCTACACCAAGATGTAGAAACAGGATATTGGAACACTTGATGATATCCTCTGATATCCAACAAGACCAGCTAATGAGTGCATCAGGACAAACAACAGCATCTGTGTGCATTAAATCTAAACAGTTGTTGGCCATAAATGATGCAGAGGTCTTGCCATGACAGAAGGTTTAAGCGTGTACATGGTTGAGAGAAGGAAAATACACCAGTGAGCCAGTGAATGTGGAATCCATTTAAAATTGGAAATCCTTATCCAGTCCTCGAAACACAGCTGCAGAGTTTTGGGCAGTTATAACTGAGACATCCCGATCACAAATCTCAATGTGAAAAAAAAAACAAATCCACAAGTTAAACCTTCAAATCTAAATCTCCTCAGATCAGGTTGTACTGCTGCCAAAGCCTAGCTCTCCAAATGTGGATACAAACACAAGCATATATACTTAAAATACACTTGGCATATCTCCTTAGCTACGGCTCTATCTGCTTAAAACCCACTGTGCTATCCGCTTATGGGAGGGGTTAAGATAAGGAGGCTTTAAATGACTTCAGACAAGTTTACTTTCATGAAATGACGATAAGGATCTTACCAAACTCTGCCCGAAAGAACTTCTCGTTTCTGAACGATTTCAAAAAGCAACACATCAATCCCTGGTGTGAATAATTTCAAGAACAGATGAGAACAAAGTCCAGTTGCAAAATCATTTCTATGGTTTTGGGACACCAACAAATCACAATAGTAACCACTGTCTGTAAATTAACAAAACATAGAACAATGGTCAACAGTGGCGCAAAAAAATACTTTAAGTACATTAACATGTCATCCTTAGATCACAAAAAAACCATAGAATGACATCTATGGCACTTTATGCCTCATTTGTCTTGGCTAAGGTCAGCCTTAAAAAATTAGAGTGAGTGGGCAAAAAATGGCATCCATGAACAAGTTCCAAGACCAAAACTATTGGTGACCAGAGATCATAAAGGCCCCGCTCACATTTCCCAAAAACCATTGTGACAATTGACATGACTTTTGGGGAAATATTCTCAGGACTCATGAGACTAAATTGGAACATTCTAGAAGGTCTGTACCAAATACTGAACAGTATTTCAAAATAAACAGCATCACACAGTGAAATAACTTTCCCCATTAGTTTTTAGAATGGAAGTCCAGGGTTGTTTTGGTGCTTCAGGATCAAGTTAACTTTATTCAAGCCATAGAACCACAAATTCTACTGTCTATCCAAAAGCTCTGCAGGTAGTTACATATATGCAGCCATCAACAAAAGATTTTAAGCGTCAGTATTCTTAGCTTATTCACCAGGGCAGTGATCCAGAGCATACCGCATGAGTAAATCCAAACCAATCCAACCTATTCTAAACATAAATCAAAATACAGGTTTGAGCGTCGCCTAAGTCAAGGTCTGGACCTAAATCCAATTGAGATGTTATTGAATGATCTAAGGCTTTTTATGATTGAACACCTCCCTATTTGAAATTAATTTTGTTCACCTCTTTTTTTTGTTTAGAAGAGTAGCCAAGAATCATCCTGCATTAAAAGCTCCCTGCCAGTTAATACAAACCCTTTATGGCAGCCGTTGCTTCAAAGGATGGTACTGTCGGTTTAGGAACAGACATTTTTTTAACAAAAGGCCAGGTCGATTTGGACAGTGTTGCAATAAAAGAGATCATTACCATCTACATTTATCCACAAGCTATTTGTTTTATTTTTCAAGCACATCCATGCAAAAGCACAATGCTTACATACTAAATAGCCTGACCAGCTCAGGCAGAGCATGATGTGTGGTAATGTTTGGGTGTATTTTTGTTCAAGAGGGTTCCTTTCTGTGGAACTATTTTTTCACAATGCTCTTCAAGCAGCTGCAGCTTTCCTTGCACATGTCAGACACACAGCCTGCACTCGCCTGGACTCTTAACGAGGTGATGGGTTACACAGAGGAAGTGATGGCAACAAGTCAGTGTCTCTACTAAAGTGTTACAGATGCACATACTAAACAAGGGAACAAAATGGTTGGATAAATATTTATTTGAAGAAACCATTTCTAAACATATTACAACAGGTGCCAGAGCAGATGTAGATCGCACAGTGGCTATTTTTGGATCTGCATACATTTATTTCTGACCAAAATTAATTTTTTTTTATTTTCATATTTTTCCCATTAGACTACAACTTTGAAGAAATGTAGAGAAACATCATTAACTGACTGAAAAAAAAGAAACACCGACTTTGTTGTCCTTTACTCTGTGTCACAATCTATTTGGAAAAAACATTTAAATGAACTTTTATATTCCCAGCTAATGTCTTGAGATGTTGTTTCAATGCTTTCGCATGATGTTGTTTCTTCCTGATGTTATCTATTTTGCAAAGTCCCTTTCTTCAACAACATGCTCACATAACATGGATCTGCAGAGTTTTATTTTTATCCCTCAATCTTCAATACAAAATATCTCATGCTCGGTTAGATTGGATAGGGATTGTCTGGGGACATCAAGTTTTACATTTTGTCACAAGTTCTCAATCAGATTTACATCTGGACTTTGTCTGGAGTTTTTTATTACATGAATAATCTAAACCTTTCCAGTGCAGTTCTGATTGTCTTTTTGGGGATGTTGTCCTGGTGGCAGGTGAATCTATAGTCTCAAGCTTTTTTCAGCATCTTGTAGGTTTAATATCAGGGATTCTCTTTATCTATCAAATTAGCTATGCAATTAACTTTGACCTAGCTTCATGGTTCTGCTGGACAGAAACATCCCTAAAGCATTATGCTTCCTCCAGGCTGGCGGGCTGACTTCGATGTGCCTTTGGTCCAACACACCTGAATCTAATAGCTGAATTACCTCAATTTGGAGTCAAGTTCTCTTGAATCCTACTAATGAGCTCATTATTTGACTCAGGTGTGTTGAAAAAGAGACATGTCTAAAAGTTGCAGGACACTGGCCCTCAAGACTTGGACTTGAAAACATCTGGAAAATAGTATCTTCTCTTACATGACTGTGGAGCATGTATATGGTTAACGGCTAATGTGTCCCCTGGATGATTTGTTGGAAACGTTTAACAGGACATCTTGTGACCTGTTAAACGCCATTCATTACAGAATAATCAAATTAGAATTAAATGATCAAAACACCAAAATAACTCAAGATCTTAACACTTTTCCAAGTAGTTATCACTGCTTGGATTGTAAATTTACCACAACCCTTCACATTACAACTGCCTGCCTTTTGTGTAAATGGGTTTTGCATATTAGTAGGTAGTATTTTACTGGATTTATGTAGACATTGTGCTGAATAAGGATCTGCCAAATAAAAAAAATTTAACAATTGTAACTGCAAGAGTAAGGTATTGCTATGATCACAAAATACTTTAACTCCCAAAGCACAGTTTTGGAGTATTTGTACCAGTTTGTTCACAATGTTGTCTCAGAAACATCTGAGGCTTTCACAGAATATCTGTATTTATACTGAGATGAAATAATTTTTTGTTAAGTTGGTGGTTGACTCTTTTGAATTTCATTTACCTGGTATTTTAAAGAAAGGCATTTCAAGGGAATTTTCTTTGAAGGAGTGAATCAAAAATTTTGGGATTTAACGTGGAAAAATAACAGCTGATGTAAGCTTTCTGTTTGGCACAATAGAAATGAGAGGATTGTAGCTGTGCAACTTTTATTGAGGTGAGAGCTGATGAGACAAAAACACACTGAGTACTAATATGATTTAGGAGGAGGATGACAGGAAGTAGACTACACTAATGCAATGGTCTCTGCATTAAGTCTTTACAGACTGACCACAGAGCATTTAAACCCACATCTAAACACAAACAAACATACATAACACTACTGAAGTGACGAAAGACAATGAGCCTAAACATAAATGCTACCGTGCATGTGAACAGTCCTTTAATCTATGAATAATCCTGGCTACAACTTTTCTGCCATGCTTAAAAGATGTTCTCTGTCCTCCTTCTGAAACCCTCGTGCCAGAAATATCCTCTCTGCTGTGTGACTGGTGACGGAACACCGCTGGCCGTGAACCCACATCAAACATGAAAGGGAGGAAGAGAAAGACAGGAAGAGAAAAGTATGTTTTATTCGTCACTTTCCTGTTGGCATTTGTTTTTATTTGGTTGCTCACCAGCTCCTCTATTAAAGGACAACTCCCATGAATCTTTCACTCAGCAAAGCCCGGGGCAGAACCAGGGCTGCCCCGCATGGTCCCGGCCACTCCTGCATCACATTAGAGACTCAGCACTCCAATCACAATGGAGGAACTGACTATGGAAAATACCCTGTCACGGTCAAAAAAAACCCCTGAGGAATAAGAGGAGAGTGCCTGTGTGACCGAACATGACACACATTCTGTGTTGATGCCTGAGCGTACTTTGGATTGAGGAGGCTATAGTTCTTTGATAATATTTTCCGGCAGCTGCCTTCAAACAACTGTATTTGTGCTCTTGTTAAAGCTCTTGTTGACTTCTCCATGGGGCTTATTTTTCCAAAATCAGAGTCAGGGGAAGAAAATCCACCACACAGACATATCGACACGCAATTCAGTGTCAGTCTAAAGAAACATGCACTCTTTTAACAGAGGAAGCTTACTGAGCATCCATGTGCAACGTGTGTCACGTTTTGTTTTTGTAGCGTGTTGAATTGAACTGAACTGCTTTTATATAAATTTCAGACGGACATTTCACCAAGAGAAAAACAACACAATAAAAAGTAGAACTTGAATATTTTCTTAGTTTAATACCCTTTTACCAAACATACATATTCAAATATATACAACACACCACTTATTTGGTGACTATGAGTCTGTAAAGGAGCATGGAAAAATTTAACTTAGACGCACAAGTGATCACCAAGACCACAGAGCTTCTCCAATCTTCTAACCTACTTCCCTAAATGCCTAAATCTCCAACCAAACAGATGACTTTAAGCTTTAATTCATTTTAGTCTGTATGGATGGTCTTTTCCACGGTGATAGATCTGTGATTAGGTGAATGGGAGGGGAGATAATGAGGTACATCTTCTCATTATCTTTATGCGAGGCTTAATCCGGAAGCTTGGTTGGTGTCTTAGCTGGGATTCTCTCTAAACTATTCCTGCCCCATGCTGGGAGAGGCTAGTGCTTCAGGGAGCTTACCCTTTCCATCGTGCCTCATTATTGGTGCTGGATTGGACCACGAGGGTCATTAGTGGAAAACATCTGAGGTTCAGAGCTTTAAAAGGACTATTAAAGCATTTCAAGTTTATTCATTATGGTGGCAGAGTTTCAGAAGTAGTGTTCATCCTCTCTATCCTCCACATCCAGCCTTTACTCTAAATCTGCTCTCAGAAGATTCTGAAATACATTGTGGATTTGGAGGAAAGACCTCCAGAACCTAAAGCTCCCTCATGTGCACAGATTAGTCAAATAGTTCCCTAATTCCAATAAATGAAAAGTTGCTAATCACCCAGTGGTAAAACATGTCTGATTAAAGATAAGCAAATATGACAGAAACTAATCTTGACCTTGCAGAAATTAAGATTGTTATTTTTTTGTCTTTCTCCAATGTGCTTAGGAGGGGAGTTTTATTTTTTTTTATATACACAGAAGATTGTGTTTGGTTATACAACCTCACTGGCATTCTACATCATACTTATCTATTACTGCAGGCTACTCTCAAAAGGACAGTGTCACATAGAATGTTGCCAGATGTCACACAATATGACATGTAAAAAGTACAGGCAGATTTCTATTCCCTCCAGATAACAGTTAGCATAACAGATTTATTTGTTATAAGTTTCTTCTCCAGTGAAATATCCTGTACCAGCATATTCATAATATGAGCAAATATCAGCAAAATGTGAGGTCAGACTGCATGCAAAATTGGAAGGTGTAGATCCACTGAGCATCCATAATCTATCCTCCGATGACAGAGCAGAACCCAATTAGCTGAGAGTCCCGTCGGAAATGGAGAAGCAGATACAATAAAGGAGGGGCCCACAGCTGCAAAGCTACAGGGCAAGTTACGATTAACCTCTCTTCAGCACACACATGCAAATTCGCGCAAACACGCATTTGCACACACACAAGCACACAATGTCCTCTGTATATGCTATGATTTTGTGATACACCTTCCTGGAGGTCGTAGCAGACAATAATGACCCACTGACAGAGGATTCCTGGTAGACGTTAATTTTAGGTCAGTTGGTATTGCTTCTATTCAGCTTCTAAGCTGAAGCAATTCAGCTTAGAAGCTGGATACTTTGTCTTGTTAAGGGTGTTTTTCTTGTGCATCCTAAACGTAAACTTTTGGAGAAATTTAATTGAGAGAGTTCTTATCAAAGTGGCAAAAGGCACTGGAAAGGTCATGGAGAAAAAGTTAATTTTTATTGCTATTGGTCGGCTAAAAAAACACCAGCAAACTTAAGCAAAAGGTTAAATAATTGTCTGGCAATGCTGCCAGATTACATGCAAGTCGCCTTTGGTTTTGGGATCCTGGTCTCATCCTTTGAAAACTCAAGTAATCCCATGAAGCTTCTGGATTGATCTATCAGATGAGAATGGCTCGGATCAGAAAGATGTTAATTGTTTGGCATCTTTCCGACGTTGAGCTTAACATTAGATAAGTAATCAGTATTTCCAAGTGGCCAAATTTTAATAGTCAGCAATCTACATTAAGTAAGTTTATTCAGCAAATGCTATTGGTTAAAATTCACATTGCTCTATTTAGAGTGAAATCACTGATGCCATTATCCATTTTTTTAAAAATCTTTCTACATATGGTTGACATTATGAAATGGTTCTGCTTTTTCCTTTTCTCTTGTTAAGCTCAGTGCTGTGGAGGATTTTCTCTCTTTTTAACCTTATACTCCCTACCTGGCTGCTTAATGAGGGTCTCGCCAGTAACTTCACAACAGCAAACAAGGTCACACACATGTACGCAGCATCCACACACAAAACAGCATCTAGAGAACTAACACACTGAGGCCGGCAGGAGCAAGGTCATCCTGGCTGGGATTTTAGGCTCTGCTGCAGTAGACAAGCTACTGAAGAGAAAAGGACAAAATGCAGAGGAAGATGGCAGAGGGTTTGAAAATGAGCAGAAAATTATTTATTTTTGTCAAGACTTCACTGGCCTCTCTCTTTCTCCCCACTTCCTGTAAATTAAGACGCTATCTTCTCCCACTAAGAGGGATGGATGAAAAGAGAATGAGCAATACCCTAACACAGAATTTCAGAGACTGCCTATAAATGAGTAATGGGTGAAAGGTTTTAGTTTTAGCACAAGAGTTATACACAATAATTATAAACACAGTCATTATTCTCACAGTACACCTCCAGAGGCTAAGGCTTAGGATAAAGCAGCACATCCGAATGACCGTAACTTGTTTACATCCACAGCAGACAACTACCTGCCCATGCAACCACCCGCTAAGATTCCACTCTCTCCTCCCACACGTTGCCCTCGGAAACAGGGGGAGGACATTAGAGTGGGGTGGATAGTGACCATCTGTCAGTGGCCCGGAGATCAATAGATGTGGACGGGGAAGAGGTGGGGTTGAGGGAGGGGGTGCTACGAAGCTAAATATGTGGCCCACTGTGACCAGAGCCTGGCTCGATGTGCAGCCGTTTTATTTACTGAATGAAAACACACACCCCACGAGTCCCACTCACACGGCATTTATTAACGAATGGCTGGTTTTAGTAGGAGCCAGAAGACATGAAAGCATATGACGCCTCCTAAACGCTGCTTACAATAATGCATGATATTTGCTGTTACGGGCTTCATATTTGCTCATCTGAAGTCTGAAAATGAGAGGGAGAAAACCTATTGAGAAGGTTTTATAAATCTGGATCACTGTGGCACTGGGTCAGTTGAGACCAGGACAAACCACTCTGCTGCTGCGCAACAAAACAATGTCAGCTCTCTAGAAATGCTTGCTTCAGCAATGATATGGAGCCGTATTTTGCCAGTTCATGCAGTCGGAGGTGAAAGGACGAGTTTAGGTGTGGAGAGTAAAGCTGCATTACACTTACCTAGCATTTGGCTAAAGAGAAGCTGTTCCAGGTCTCCTAGAACGGTCACCACTAACTCTGGGTCCACCTTCAGAAAACTCTTGTCATTCTCTCCATCTATCCCCTTCTTCTCCTTCTTTTCCTCTGATAACTGAGCTCCAGATTTACCTTTCTCCCCAGGTTTCTTGCCATTGGTGCCAGCACTCCCCGCTCCATTGGAGTTAGCTTTGAGAGGCTGCTCAGCAGAGTCTGAACCTGGGCTCACTTCAGAGGCTTTACTGATTGGCTTCACCTCAGCGTACAGTCCCCGTGGTTTACCAGGAGCTGGGATTCGACTCGGCTTACCCATGTTTGAAGCTACTGCTGGGGAGCCGAAGGATTTGGGCTTACCCTGGAATAGAGACTGTTCTGACTTTGAAAGTGTCCGAGACAGAGGTGGTCTCCCGCCACCTGCTTGACCTGCCTTGATCTGTCCAGCTTTGTTTGACCCTGCTCCAGGACGGCTTGCATCATCGTTCCATCGAGGGGATTGGTACAGGTGCAGCTTCTTCTCAGCATCGGTGAGCACACATAAGTTGCCAAGTGATCGTTGCTTGCGGAGCCCAGATGAATTAGGTATTGGAATAGGGATAGAGCCGGAGTTAGGCCGATACACTTTGAGCTCTGACCCTGAGGGACGTGGCGGTGCCTGAGGCAATGCAGAGGGCTTAGCCTGTGACTTCCTGGATGCCATGGGCTGGGCTGAAGTATCCTGACAGGAGACAGCTGCAGACCTTAGATCCAGCTCTCTGGGCTTAGCCGTCATGCTAATGTTAGCCACATTAGCCTCCAGCATCCCTCCTGTAGGAAGAAAAGCAACAGCATCAGTCAACCACTCAGAAATGCATACACACCAGCTGATTAAAGGAACCAGAGAAAAGAAGGGGACAAAGAAATGTGTAAAGACACAAAGGCTGACTGGTTGTCGCCCCTTTTACCCCAGGGTCATGACTGAGTGAGCCAGACTCCCTGCAGTGTGAGACTGTTGGTTCACTTCTTTGCTAAAAATGATGAGTGGGTTAGTAGAGTGACAGTCATACTCACTGCTGATAATCCATGGATTTGAAGATCCTTGTTCAGCACCAAAATCCACTAGCTACAAGCGTATCCTCAACTGCCTGCGCGACACAGATGAAAACCTTACCAGACGCTACCTCAATGTCCCTTCAGGGTACCTCTGTCTTGCTCATTACTACCTCCTGTTCGGCAGGCGACCAGCAGCCGACTGACAGGAGAAACGGTCGCAGCACCACCAATAACACCCCCCTCTTCCTCTTTCTCTCCTTCCTCTGCATCTCCCTCACTCACTGTGTTGCTCACTCTACCCCCGCCAGCTCATTCACCCTCCTTTCCCTCATCCTCCTCTTGCCTTCCTTCCCTCCTTCCTTCATGTTGTCACTCGCATGGTGTCTCCTCCTACTGGCTGATTCACCGCTCCATCCTCTGTTTCCAAAATGCTCTGCAGAGGCTGTGCTACGCTGCTCACCAGTGAATGGTAAACAATAAGGGCTTTACGAGATATGAAACGTCTTGTTTAGAATTAGTTCTCCCCTTTGCTGAAGGGGAGAACTAACTCATCATCAAAACGGGCGCTGACGTTTTGATGATGAGTATATTGACCTAAAAATTAGTAATTGGATGCAAATCATGTAAAAATTAAGATAATTTCTGTGACTTACTAAGCCACAATTAATAACCTATAGAACTGAATTTATCATTACATTACCTCACATCACTTATTTCTCATTGCATCTTTGTCGACTTTCCATTTTACCCCACCCACTCTATCTGGCCAATGCAGATACACAAGCTATTAAATTGATATCGTACAGTTTCATGCATGCCTCAACATTACAAATTCATTGCCTCAGTGATGTAAACAACTATGTGTGTGTGTGTTTGAGAGACAGAGAGAGAGAACCTAAGAGTGTGTGTTTTTATCTGTATTCCCCCATCCCTGTGTATGAATGGGTCTTCTACAAGTGTGTCACATTGATGAGACAGAACCAGAGAAGTAAGAGCTCCAGTGGAGGGAATTGGTTACCCTGGTTCACTATATCATCTTATCACTCTAGACATTCCAATCCAGACAAGAGAATAAACTATCATTATATGTCTTCTCTGCTATGTAAGTAAGAGCTTTATCTATATCTCAATCTGACATTCATCTTTTGAATCTAGTTTTTAGTTAATTTTTGAGGCAATTTTTTTTTTTTTTTTTTTGAATGACCAAATCCAGACTGAAATATTCTAAACTTTTATGTATGAACACACAAAACCAGGAATTATTAGTTTCCCAAAAATATTTCTAAAATCCCAGTCTCAGAGATTCACTGGGAATTTTACTTGGGCTTAGAATCAGCAGTAACAGCATGCTCAAAAATCACTGGGGTATATTTCCAGTCAGTGAATGTCCCTTAACTAAGAGCTACCAGACTGCACTAGGAACAACACTACTCAGTGTGGATGCTGTGACTGAAAGAAAAATACTCAAGACAGTTTGCAAATGTTCTGATAGCCTTAAAAACCATATACTTGCCTGAAAGCATATATGTATAATAAATGCCAAATAATTTAAAACAAAGTTAACCAGAACAAATCAGGAAACAATTTACAGTGTTTTCACACATTGTACTTTAAATGTCTATTACTATGCTGATGGAGCACAAAATGAGCTGTAAGTCAATAATAAGGCACTCACTATCAGTATATATCTGCATGCAGTCCATTTTTGAGTGCTAATGCATCCTGTGTGCATAGTGGTCATCTAACAGACAAAGCATTCACATCTTTGGTACTTAGTGGTAAGTGTGTTCCTTTGTTCAATTTGCAAGTAGCAATGCCTACAGCCAGGATCTTATCAGGCACCCAATCGGCAAACAAGGAGCTGGTTCTTGTTGCATTTGCATAAATCGGTTAATACAAAATCAGAGTGAAAACAAGCCTGCTTGCTGACATTTCAACTCAGTAGCAGAAAGTTAATTTAAAAACAGTTCAAACTGGTTTCGACTGAACCTACAAAACGACACTAAAACACATTACAATGCATGTTTTTTTCCTCCCTGGCTTAAAGTCCATTTGGCCTTGAATGAGGGTGTGTAGTAAAGAAGTGTGGTTGAAGACGTAGGCATACAGAGGCTGTTTTATTGTTTGAAGGCCATGGTCATTAATTAGTGGTAGCAAGGTTTAATAAAGGACCAATGTTGAAGTGGTTTTGCCACAGTGAAGCCTGGGCTGTGTGGTGACAGCTATATGAGCTCTCTGAGGTAGTGGGGGGTGTGGTGCGTTTGTGAGGGTCGTAATTTAAGGCTATTAGGTGCTGTACATCAGCTCTTATACTTCCCTGATGAAGGATTAAGGCTAGTGAGAAGTAAGTGGCCACATACAAGATCGCTCTGTGTGTTGCACAGATGCATTCAGGGAAAAGACATGAGTCTGTGCTCTTACAAACACACACATATGTACACACGTAAAGTTTTGCACTGGCAGTGCATAGATACCCATTTGTTCAAACACTCGTCTCTCTGGCTCCAGTCTAATCGCTTTAATATATGGTTGATTTAGACTTGGAGATCATTGTTCCACTTTCTTTCTGCTTAGTCTCAAAGCGTACCCATACAAGCACACATACAGTGCATTGCAAAAGGAGTCATACTGCCCTACATGTCTTGTGACAAATCAAAAAAAAAAAGGACTACTTATGACTTTCTTTTTACTGCGTTTTTCTTCTTACCACCCTGCCATAGATGTCAGATTCTTTTGGAGGGTACAACTTATAGTTGTTCTGTTATCAGACTCTGGATCCCCACATTTCCCTCAAAGTTGCCACAACCATCTTTGCTGCTTCCCTAATTAATATAGAATGAAATAGAATGGAATAGAATACTTTTTTGTCATTGTACTAGAAGGTACAAAGCTCTTCTTACCTGAGCTGTCAGTTTAAGTTGGCAGCTATGCAAGTTTCCGTATGGAGTCCTGTCCTGTACTGTTTCATACCCTAACCCTACTATTAACCAGACCCGTCTGATTGGTTCCTTGGTTTCCATGATGCTGTTTTGTTCTCTAATGTTCTCGAATAAACAACTGAGGCCTACACAGAACAGCTGGATACATATGGGCAGTAAATTGCACACGTGGACTCTGTTTATTAATTAGAAAACCTCTCAAAGTTGTTGGTTAAATTGGAATTGCTTTATGGTTACCAGATTAAAGACAGCTAAATATATACAAGCCAAACTTTTCAGATTGTCCCCAATTATGAAAAACATGTACTGGTCTGTCAGATAAGATTCCCACCAAATAGTTGTTGTTTATATTGTGACAAAACATGAAAAAGGTTCTAGGCTCATGAGTACTTTTCAGTGCTGCTGTACACAAACACACATATACTGAGACAGCCTCTCAGACCTGAGCAATCTGGCCTGACATCAAAGTAGCTAATAGTTTCATAGTGTAATAATGAGTGGCAGTCCTAAATATTAGCCCTGACATCCAGCATGTAGAAGCCTCGCACACTCAGCACATTTTAGAGCAATGTATGTGAACATTTTTGTCTTAAACTGGCATAACATTTTGAACATTTCCATAAATGGTTAAAGGTATTTACTGGAAAAAGGTAATGAAAGGCATGACTGACAAGTAAAATTAGATAGTAGATAGAATACATAGGGTCAAATAGCGGCAGAGAGACAGCAAGGCTGGCAGACTTGGAGAAAGTGGACAGTGTCTCACTCCTTTGCATGAGTATATTTGCCTTAGCATTTTTAACCAGTGTGAAACAAATTCGCCACTATATTTCAACAGAGCAGTCATGTGAAGAAGGACTCACTGAGATGCACTGAATGGTTCATTATACGCATGTTTACAAAGTTATACAAGGTCTTGGGCCTTGAAAGGAAAAGTACTGAGAGGAAAGAGCAGTACAGAAGATTTGGAAGCAACTAACTGCATCAAAGCGCCTCAAACCTAAATAACAAAAAAGACTCTCATTTAGGCTTAGCAGATGGCATGTGTTCTCACTTTCACCCACTCACTGTTGTCATCCACCCCCTCTCAGGTCCTTTTGTTTTGCCTTTTTATAGAACAAGAGAACAAAAAGTTGTGGGATTTAAAGGAGAAAAGAAAAAGGGGGCTGAGAGGCTAGAAGCCTGTTTGAGTATCAAAAAGACAGCTCATCAAAAGAAAAAGATTGGAAGGATTTTAATTTCACATTTTGTGCTGTTGAATTATAGATCATAACTTAAATGTGTAAAAAGTAGAAGAAGGAACCAGAAGTGAATACATAAACAAATAAGATCAATAAAATTGCATGAAAGCTGTATTTAAACTCAGGCTGTTCATCAACTGATTGGAAGTTTAAGACCATAGTTTTCATGTGATTTTTGCTCAAGTATTTACTCTGTTTATGCTAATGGTAAAGGCAAATAGCTTTTTGTTTTTGAGCGTGGATTGTTGAGATTCAGTAGAAAGATACCTTGCCTGGCAAGGTATCTTGCCTCACTGAATTTTCATGCAGTGAGACATGAAATTTCACAAATTATCCTAAAGGTGTCGTGTGATGGACTGGCAACCTGTCCAGAGAGCACCCTGTCCCGCGCACACCAACTGTGTGAGATAAGGGTGAGTGCAGTTTTTGTTGAAAGTCCACAAGACTATAGTCAGGCAGACAATGGAGATTTTTCCCTCAAAAGAACAATAGAGATGTGCAGTCCCAAGACTGCAGCTGGATATGTGGAGAAATTGTAGAGTTCATCCTTCTTGACTAAGGGCAGTGATGACTGGGTCTTTCAATAAGACACACTGCGGTTCCAAATGCCTGTGTGACTTCTTCCAGGACAATCACATGCCTGTTTTGGAGAGGTCTACATGTTCCCATGATCAAAATCTCATTGAAAAAGTTTGGGATAGTTGACAATGGTGCTTTGCTAAACAGTTATACATAAATTTTAGATTGTTGATGTCACTCAAGATACCATTTTCATCACATAAAGGAATATTTCTTTCAGCCGTCTGGCATTCTTGATTCTTTGCATCAAGCGTGCCTAGACAAACCTGTGAAATAATTGGCTCCTCACGAGTGAGTCCTTTTTTTAAATAATAAATTCAGTTTTATGATCAAGCAGTGTGCACTGAAGATTCTTGTAACTTTCCCACTCAGTCTTAAGATGTTCACCAAGAGTGTGTTTCTCAGAAACAAAGCAATGAGTAAGAGTGAGATGTGGAAGGGAACGGGTGAGGAAGGATCTCCGTATGTGAGCCAGAGGACCAAAGGAAGCTCGTAAGACAGAGAAGGGATATCCTGCCTCAATGCCTCACCTCTCCTCCGACGTTTGCCTGTGTCCGCAAACATGCAAACACAGGGGGTCCACAGGACGCAAAGAACAACAGCACACTGACACCCATACACAGGGGAGTACTCTCAGTGACACACTCTTGGACCACACAAACACCACAAACATTAATGGGTATTAATGTCCTGTTTATACACAAAACACTTAAAACAGCATTCTGGTTGATGCATGTAGTACGTGGCTTCCTCCTTTGGGGTAGAATAATGTGCTTGAATAACAAAGAGGGTTTTTCCAGCAGTGACAAATCTCTAGTCTAGTAGTTACACTGACTACTGATGATGAGCTCCATGAGTCACCAGCTTAAGCATTTCAGAAATCAAGCTTTCAGTGTCAAAAGTGAGACTGTATCAGTTATACAAGCAGCCAACTCCTGCGGCACGAATGTTAATCTTGTAAAAATAAAAAAACATTCTCTCCCTCTGAGTGGACGGCACAAACTCATCATGAGTCACACACCAGCTGAGAGCAGGAAAAAAACATCAGCTGCCATGCAGAAAAGTATGTGATGGAGGAGAATTTGTACCTTATATGTTTATTTTTAAAAAAGAAATTGTAGAGATGGTCTTTTCCCAAAGCCCCAGTGTTGACATTCTCAGCACACTTTCCTGGGCTATCCCATAATGCTCTGCTACCGACGATGGTTGCCTGTTTACAACATTTTGTGCATGTAGTGTCAGTGGGATCTTTAAATATATTATAAACGTGTATATCAAAATAAAAGTTGAAATTTATTGGTCACAAATCCACAGTGTGTGTTTATATTATGGCATGTGAACATGCTTTGTCATGGGTTACTAATGTGAAAGATGTCTTTGTGATTTCACTTTTGAGTGTCTTTCTGTGTGTCATAAATTGAGGGGGTTACACACATGAATAACTTAATTAGACTCCCTGGGTTGGGAGTCATCCCACAGGTCAAGAAAGATCCTGTGTGTATAATCATTCACCCATTCCTTAATTTACCCATCTCTCCATGCTTTCCTCCTTCATCTCCTGTTCTTTAATGCAGCTGTGCATTAACCCTTGCTTCCTTTGTTATAAGGAACTGTCCCCTGGGGGGAAGGGTTGCAGAAAGAAAGCAGCAGAAATGGAGATAAGATGACGCAGAGGCTATGTGTTGGTAGTTATTGTGGGTAAAAGCCGCCCTGGGGGAGGCTCTTCTTTTATGCTCGATATATTAGAGCACTGCAGTATTTGCACTTAGAAGTCACCTTTTCCATTGTGAAATAACACAAAATTACCTGCTGAATTAATATTTCTGACTGCAAAAGCAACCTGACCTAAACATCCAAAATAGCTGCTTTGCAATAATGCCTATATGAATAATTTATTATAGTAACTGTTATGTGTTTGAAATTAATCAATCCAGTGGCACACTTAGTGGCATACAATATATATTGGTGAACAGATTCTTCTAGACAAAATGGCCAAAATAGTGAGAGATACAATATCATTATCTTGTATAGCTGCCATGTCTAAATTGTGTACATTTCGTTTGTGTTATTTAATATCAGACTATGTCATGTTTCTTGTTATGTTTTCAACTTTGGTTCAACTTCTTTATATGCGTCATAACTTTGACTTTGCTGAAGTTTGAGTACAGAGCTCCTGAAACGTCAACATTTGGATCAAAGATGGTGAGAGGAATGGCATTAAACCATAAACAGTGATTACTCCACCTGGGGATGAGTGAGCAAATAATCTTATCCATTCTTTTGTCTGATCATCTCCAGAAAGCTACTAAACCACTCATGACTGTCCAACGCCAACATGGCATATGTCTCCCCTTGATTGGATTGGCCAAAGAGGATTATGAACGGTCCAAGAGTAGAGGCAGTGGTAGCTCCCTGAAATTGTATCCATTAGACTATGCAGGCGCATTAACAGCACGGTACAAAAATGCATGAAATGTAAGCTTGCACAATTTTCACTGTCTATGTACTTTTATCACAGATTTGTTGATGTTGGTAAATAATTGTATCCTTGTTTTCCATGTTTAAAATGTTTATAATCTCCATAGCTTCTGTTTCTGTCTGCACAACATGTGTATAAAAGAGAGATATCCACTATATAGACTGACAGACCTTTAGAATGTCTGCAGGGATGTTCAAGCCATTCCCTTGCTGGGAGATAAAAAATGATACCAAGTCCACATCACATTTATCTTTTCAAATGCCATCTGTGTGCTGCCACACAGACGCACATTAACACGCATACACACCCCATACAGAGGTACAAATGTACACTCAAATACTGTTCCAGAGAGAGGTAAGGTCGGAAGGTCTACGCTCTAATTGAAAGACCACATGGTGCCACAATCACATTAAATGTTCAGATCTTCATTAAAGCCTCAGATAGGCGAGTTGATCATGTTACCTCTGATTGAATCTGTGTGAATGCAATCATATGGAAAACAGAACATGTAAGGAAAATAACTCGTATTCAGGGGGGACCACCATTTCAACAATTACATCATCTATTTAAAAGCACTGAACTGTATGCTCATTCTTCTGCAGAATTGTGCTGTTTTTCACTCTGACCTTTGTGAGCAAAATGAGATCCATCATCCGCTGTCCCTTGGCACACTTCTCTTTCCATCTCTCACTTACTTAAAATCTTTACCCTCCGACCCATTTCCCTCCCTTCCTCTGCAATCTAAATTACAGTGATTAAGATGTCAGTCCACCCTCCTTATAAATGCAGCTTCAGAGGACTAACACTTCAGTTCTGTTTCTAACGCCTGCTAGGGACCAATTACAAGACCACAATCAAGGCCCAAAGATAGCCAGAGGCCTTTTAAAGACCATGACTGGCCCAAAGGACCAGCGCCCACACCCTTTTCACAACCAGCTGGTAGAAACCTCATAGAAGGTTTTATACATGTCTTAACTGCCAGCAGCAATTCAGGAGGAGTCAGGTAGATAGCGCTACACCGACAGGATTTATAAAACTAAAGTGTTTTTTTACAATAATGACATGAATCCTAATAACTGATCTCTTGATATTAGACAAGGTGATACATAAAGGCATATCAGAAGAAAAAGTAGTCATGGCTGCCAATATGGACATGAAAGTTACTCTTTTCTATGAACCAAGATCATTTTTATTAATACAGAAATCGATAGGGGTGATTATCTGCATGATTTCCTAAACATAATACTGAAGTCCTGAATTTCTACATGTATAATTTTAATAATGTCTCTAACCTGTTTTTAGGTCATCACAGCAGACTTCAATAGATCCGGATGAGCAGTCACTCAGTTCCTCCAGAGAGAAGTCGCTCTCCTGTATCCTCAGCCTGCCAAACACATAATTGTTCCATATTCCAGTTACTGAACATGTAAATTTATTCAAAACAGTTCAGTATACTCAAATATTCTTTTCAACTGAGGAATATATTTACACATTATCCTCCACAAAAAAAAAAAAAAAAAAAAATATATATATATATATATATATATATATATATATATTTTTATCTTTTAACACAAATATGTATTTGTGAGAGAAAACAAAACTGTGAAAACGGCAG